>JBBPCS010000495.1:0-17357 GCA_037974645.1 Hollardia meadi | reverse complement strand
CACCACCACCACCATCAATACACACACACACACACACACACGCACGCACACACACACACACACACACACACACACACAGAATATAAACACAATGCCCTTCAATGTGTTTCTGCTGTTCCAGCATCGTGCTCCATAAAACTAGATCTACCAGCTCCTCCGGATTCTACACACACACACACACACGCACACAAGCTTCCTCTGGGTCTGGACTCATGCGAAGTGATCTAGTCGTTGACATGAGATTAGGGGCTAAAGGTTGATGGTTTGGATCCTGCAGTGCTGCTGACCCTGAACACCTCCTCTCCTCTCACAGATCAGTCAAACACTGATGCTGGATCTCCGGTGGGAGTGGAATGGATAATGGCCACAGCACACTGTAATGTGAGTGCATTTTAGTCTTTGTACTCCAAGAATCATCTGATGCTATTTCTTTATTTGATTTTGGGCCTGTTTAACCATGTGACAGTGGATCTGTCTACAGCCAAGTTTAAATCCCATTTTCTGAGAAAAGGTTGTTTTTTTATCAAATATCTGTAAGCAAACTATAATTAGCAATGTGGTTTATCCAATGTGATGTCATGTCATATTACATTAGCCTAGGCCATGTCAAGATCTCCACCGCTGCCACAGTGTGATCGAGTTGGGTAGCAAAGAGTCAAAACAAAATCCTGGAACTCATTAAATACGAACGATCTCTAACAGGGAGATGTTTTCATCAGAGGTTCTGTAATTACAAGGTCAATGTGCAACAGGAGTGGCTCGGATCCTCATGTTTTTATCTTCAGCATTAATATACTTTGCATTTTGTTTCCACTGTTCCTGTGTTACCATTTTTTTTTCCAAATAAAAATGAAGAATGCATTTGTTTCATATGGTCTAATTAAACGACTGTTATTTTTAATGGAGAGTGTGGTGCCCATTTGATCTTTCTCTCCTGGACTTTTTTCTTTAGGCTTTGTCAAACCAGTTTAATTCACAACGCATGCTAATTTGTTGTTTGCCAATCAAACCAGGTTGAAGGAGAAGATATTTGGCTATTTTCCGACTGTTTTGTTATTTTAGCATGGACGTTTAAAAAATTACCTGGAAATGATAGTGTGGACACAATGTCATGTTTTCTCCTGGAAATAGAATTTACGACTGTGAATGTGGACTTACATTGAGGGATGCTAATATTGAGTTGTGAATGCTATAAGTGTAGTTTTCTTTGTGTTTATTTGTCCTGCAGCAGCGGTCACAATCTTCCTCTCCTCGTGACGATGTCAACCTGGGACCCTCAGCAAACCCACAGTCAGTAGCATCTCTTTAATGTCATTGTTTTGCTAAGATATACAGCTAAATGTGTGTGTCAGTGGTCTGGATTCAGACAATCTTGTGCCCAGATTCAATAAAAGTTCTACAAACAACAGTGATTTCCACGCTGTATTCTCTATTGTATATTTGAGAATGCAGATTCCTGAAGATAGAGGGCATGTTTGAGAGATTTTAACATATTACTGTTTGGTTTTTTTTGTAGGTAGCTTTTTCACCATTTACAAATAAAGTGCCTCAGAGGTTATAATGTAATTTTGTCAGTACAATGTATTTCATAGATTACTCTCTTTTCTTGTTTTAGCGCTAGGCCCACTGACTTTGACTTCTTGGCTGTCATTGGCAAAGGGACCTTTGGAAAGGTAACAATGAAACAATTACTTATTTATCTGTCTATCTCTTTATTGTCGAATATCTTGTAATTTTCCTTTCAGCTGTTTCCTTATTGTGAGTCATTCAGGTCACATATCCACCAACGGGGACTCCTCTGTGAAAGCGCTTTTAACTAGGCTTGATGACATGGGGTTACGTTAAGGACTAATGAACCCAGTAGACCCTAATTTATTGGTGGGTCATGTAGATTATAAGAGTTACTCTCTGTGGATCCAATTAGCTGCAGTGATTTTATTGTACTGACCTTGTTCCTGACAGAGGACAGCAAATAAGAGACATATAGTGAGCTGTTGTAGATATTAGATATTAGGGTCAAGGAGAGTCTACCTGCTGGCTACTGTCTGATCAAGATGTACTGGCTCCTTCATGAATCATTAACTTTACAGTACACTGAGGCCTCTTAAGGTTACCTGAACATCATTCAATCAATTGAACAGCAAAATACTAGAAAGCAAAGGAATGTTTCAAATGAAGAATACAATAAACTCTTAATGATTTCCCTCCTTTGTCTGTATTTCAATGTTAACGATGTGTTTACTGGCTGCAAGGTGGTGACACATCTTTTTTTTTTTTTGTATCAGCACACTTCTCATATTTCCCAGTATCATCTGTTTCCACAGATCACATATCTGTGTTGGGTGCGTTGTTCCCAGAGGGGTTTTCTTGTAATGTCCCGAGAGCAGTGATGGTGGCGCAGACTGTGTTTACCAAACAAACCGCTAACAAACAAACCTTCATGCAGGTCCTGCTTGCCAAGCTCAGAGCAGACAATAAATTCTACGCTGTCAAAGTGCTGCAGAAGAAAGTCATCCTGAAGAAAAAAGAGGTGGGCTGTCCCAGTGTTAAGCTTTCAATTTAAATCCCCTCGGAGTAACCTAGTTTTGAAAAATATGAAAATAATGCTGTCTTTAAACATATAAACTGATGCAAACCTACCGATTACAAACCCTTAATATGATGTCTTAAGTGATTAAGCAGACAAAAAGTTTAAATCACAAAATCAAAATAGGTAAATGTATTTTGAAGTGCACAGTACTCTGCTGTTCCAGGCTAAAGTAGATGAAGGTGGAAAATGTCTCCAAGTGAGCCGAGAGGAAAATGTGTGCGAGTATCTTTGAGTGTTGTTAGTAAACAGTGTTTTTTGACCCAGCAACACGATCTGAATCTTATCTAATCTACTTCTTGTTCTGTACAAAGGACAGATTTTACGACTCACAGAAATTAGTCACAACTTTTTCAACATGTTTTAATGTCTTGTGGGTGCAGTCTGATTCTGAGAGAGACTTATACACTTAAACATAATGTATACCTTAATTAATCTTTTACTCAAACTACTTTAATCTGCTAATCTGCGCACCTTGAGAGAGAGAGAGAGAGACAGAGAGAGAGAGAGAGAGAGAGAGAGAGAGAGATGCACACAGCTTGTAAAAAATAAAATGTGGCAGTCGATGTTGATATTGTGGCGTGTAACCACAAATGAATGAATGTATGTGTCAATTACGTTACTGTTGACCAGTCCTTGTCAGGCAGACTTTAGAGGGCAGAGATGCAGAGTGCAGGGCATGAAGGCCAAGCATACAATTTTAAGAAGGGCATTAAGGCCAGGTAAACGGGCAACAACAGCCATAGCCATCATGGCCGCCGGTAAAAAAATGTTTTGTTTATAGTTCATCTAGATCTCCATCACACTTTGTCTGGGGCCCACAGTTACTAAAATGTGCTCTGTGAAAATGTGTCATTTAAGGTGTGTTTTGTGTAGTTTAGCCATGCAAACAGATCCTTCACTTCCCCAAACTGCCCAAATTTCCATCTTATTTTTCTCTTTTCTCTCCTTAGCAAAAGAACATTATGGCAGAGAGAAATGTGCTGCTAAAGAGTCTGAAACATCCGTTTCTGGTTCGGCTCCACTACTCCTTCCAGACCCCAGAGAAGCTCTACTTTGTCCTTGACTACGTAAATGGGGGAGAGGTATGTGTGTGAAACTGAATTTCCTACAATAAATGCCATTGTCAATATGATTAAGATCTTGTAGACTTGTCGACTACAATGTGTGTGCATGTATGTCATATGTCTTTGACTACACATTGATCAATTAGTAACGTCCTAGATGCAGCAGGATGTAAATCCTAATTTTAAGAGACATTATTAGCAGCAATGCGGCTATCATCAGAAAGGTGCTACTAATTATTTCATTTGTGGTTCATATGTATAATTGTCAATAATAATATTGGACAGAACCAGTATAGCTGTTTTCCCCCTGCTCTCAGTCTTTATGCTAAGCTAGGCTAACTGACTGTTAAGTGTAGCTTCGTTAGTGTACAACAGGAGAGTGATATCAATCTCCTCATCTAACTCTTGACAAAAGATCAAATAAGTGTAAATTATCAAACTGTTGCTTTAATATGCACAAATACGACATCTGTCAACCGTTTTATGAATAGTTTCTTTATTTATTGTGCCACAGTTATAATATATAAAAGTTTTTAAGGCTATTAGTGTCAAAAGGTCAACAATGAATGAACTGGAGTAAGACCTGGTTTAACATCCTCCTCCTGTACATCTTGTTTCCTTGTTGTTTAGCTGAGATACATCAGGCTGTATTGTAACAATGTCCTAATAAGTAATCTTTTATTTACACATGTGAAATAAAATCAGACACTCCATCCTCTTTGTGCTCTATCTATTTATCATCTTTCTCTTTCTAACCGCGTGTCTGTAGTTGTTCTTCCACCTGCAAAGAGAGAGGTGTTTCTCGGAGCCCAGAGCGAGGTTCTACACAGCTGAGGTCGCGAGCGCTATCGGTTATCTTCACTCTCTCAACATCGTTTACAGGTCAGTCGTTGGCCTGAATCACTACCTATTACACCCAAATCATAGAGGCACAAAAAAACCCCAGTCAATCTTGATAATCTGCTCGTTTTTGTCTCTTGCAGAGATCTGAAGCCAGAGAATATTCTCCTTGACTCTCAGGTGAATCTAATTTGACACATCTATTTCTCTAAACTTCCAACTCCTCTATATTTTTTAGTCTTCATTGTAAGTAATTGTAATTATACTGTGACTAAAAAGTAAATACAGGTTCCTGCTTGTGTTTGCTGTGTGCAGGGCCACGTGGTGCTGACAGATTTTGGGCTCTGCAAAGAAGGTGTTGAGCCAGAGGGAACCACCTCAACTTTCTGTGGGACTCCAGAAGTGAGTGGAAAATATACATATAATACATACATACGAGAAAAATATGTCAAGAGTTTGTTTGCTCCAAATGAAAAGGTGCCAATTCAGTGGTGATAAAAATATGTTTTTTTACTGACAAAGAATTGCTGACTTGCAGTCTAGTTAGAAAAAAGCCAAATGTAGAAAGAGGATTTGCCCATGAGGTTTGCAGTCTTGTCTTCTTCCTCTCCCCTTTTTTCTCTTCCATTCTCAACTCTTCACTCTTTAATTTGTCCTCTTCTTCTGCCTGCAGTACTTGGCACCAGAGGTTCTTCGTAAGGAACCGTATGACAGGACAGTGGACTGGTGGTGTCTGGGAGCAGTGCTCTATGAGATGATCTACAGCCTGGTATGTCTGTGTGTCCGATTATTTCGTTATCCCTTTTGGAAGCTTCTTCGTTTTAGGCTATAATGCCACAAATATTGTGTGCAAAGTCGACATTTGCACCTGAGGGTGCTTCTAAATGAAAACTCATGGAGTGTCCGGAATAGAAAGGGATCATGAATGTGCTCAGCAAAAAACAAAACAAAAAAAACAGTACAAATTTCAAACTTTAAATATATCCAATACTTGTTGGGTTCCAAATACCAGGAAAATGTTTACATTCCCCACTAACCTCTGTTTTAGTGCTGATTAGCAAATGTTGCACGCTAACATACTAAACTAAGCTTGTGAGCAGGGTAAACATGACATGTATCTTACAAATATCTACACCACTGTCTGTACCCACCACTCTGCTTCAGCCTCCTTTCTATAGCCGTGACGTTGGTGAAATGTATGATGGGATCCTCCACAAGCCGCTGTTGCTGCCTCCAGGGAAGTCTAACACTGTCAGCTCTCTTCTGGTGGGTCTTCTGCAGAAGGACCAGCACAGACGCCTCGGGGCCATCGCCGACTTTGTGAGTGTGTTATGTGTTTCAGATGTTCAGATGGTTTCCCAGACGAGAAATAAGCCTAGTCTTAGACAAAGGATGTTTTTCAAATGATTATTATATTTAACTGCAGTCACCAGGCTTGTCATCCCTGTTTGGAAAACTAGCCCCTAAACTATTTTCGACCTGTTTTGAGAGCAGATCTGCACAAAGTTGTCATTGTTGTTGTTAATAGGAGGAATGGAAAATGTCAATATATTTAATATATGTATAGTATACATGTGTAACTGTTCTTTCCTTTATTTATAGTTAGAAATAAAGAACCACAACTTTTTCTCTCCAATCAACTGGGACGACCTTTACCACAAAAGAATCACTCCTCCTTACAACCCTAATGTGGTGAGTTGTGTCAGGCCTGTGAACTCAAACTGCTCAAGTCTTTGAAGCTTTTTAAGTCTGTTCAAGTCCTCCGTCTCAGCTGTGTGTGCTTGTCTAGACATCAGGGTTTTCTCTCAAATATCTCTTGTACAAAACAAAGCCCCCTCTTGTATTATTTTCTAAATCTCAGTCACTTTACATATTTTCTTAAATCCCTTAATCCTCACTGAAATATATTGTTTCATCCTTCAGAGAGGCCCAGCTGACACTCAGCATATTGATCCAGAGTTCACCAGAGAAATGGTTACTAACTCGGTGAGTCGGACCCCGGAGTTCAACGCCAGCACCAGCTCCAACAATGCCTTCAATGGGTTCTCCTTTGTCGCCAATGAGGACAGCTTTCTGTGAGGCAGGAATGAACTGTTCAAATATTTGAACAGGGTGATTGAATGATCATACCTCTTTTGAGTTAAGAGCTCATGAAAATAAGAGCTCCTCATGTACCACTGCAGAAATCCCACATGGCATCGACTACTGCAGGGATTTCCAAATTGTTCCTCTTGAGGGTGAAGCAGAGAGAAAGCATGCCTGTAATAGAGACAGTTAAGGTTATAATATGTAAAACTTTTTGCCTGGAAGTCCCAGGTCTGTTCTTAGAGAGATAGAGAGGATCGACGTTGCAAATTATCTTTATTCCCTTCTTTGCAATGGAATGAAAGGCATGTGAGGCTAGATTTACCCAAAAGATTGTTTTAGAATTCACTTGTGAACAGACATGATCATACTGTATTGTGTTTGTTTAAAAAGAAAATAGAAAACACAACCTTGTCCTTCTGTGTACATCCAAACTTAGAGCTCTATTTCCCTAAAATAGGGAACAGACTAAAATGAAAGCAAAATCTCCAGGTGCAAACCCACACTTTTGCAGTTGTGGTGATCACAAGCATTGACGCAATCCAGGTGAAAACCAGGCACAGCTGGGCACAACAACATGGAAGTGACATGAATGAATGTATAGTATTATTAGTCGCAGAAATGCAGAATAAGCAGGCGGAGTCAGGGCGAGCTTCAGTAATAGCCAATCACATGAGCTCCTCTCATGTGTATGCTATTATTGGTAAGAATCTTCCTCGTCACATTAAAAATATACTGCTGCACATCGATCTGCAGTAGTGATGTGTGTGTGTGTGTATGTCAACTAAAGCCATGAAAATTGCCCCACGCCAGATGCAAAAAATATGCCTTGGAAAAGCATAAACACTGTGTTTGCCCCAGTGCTGACTTTAACCCTGCATGGAAATAGAGTCCTTAGTGCTGTCTGACTCATTAATCTCATTTTTATAGAAAACAGATCTGTGTGAACATCATTTTTATGTGAACACATTTTACCAGTGCTTTGAAACGGGATGACATCCAGAAAACATAATGAACAAAAACCAACTAGAAACAGATGGAAACATTCTACTGCATTTTAACATCAGCTATTAATACACTGTACATTTTTGTCACTTTGATATGATACGCTAAAGGCAAAGAGTCCATTACTGAGATGGCCGGCAGCCTCTACTGGCTTTTACACTGTTTTTACACAGTTCAACAGATTTCACAAGGAAACTGCTGCATTAGATTCCTGTGCAGCATCAGTATCCCAAATTGCACTTTTTAATCATCATTATAAAGTACATGAACTTTTCTTGCATCTTAAAACAAGATGGCACTGATCTGATCTTCCAGTGCAAAGATAGCAGAAGCTTTCAGTCTGTAGAAGTTGATGAAGTCACAGAATGATTAGAAAATCACATCCAATAACCAAAGAATTAAAGATGAAATATATTGACAGTAATATCATGTATAACATGATAGTAAAGCAGGTTTTGTGAAGACAGAGGCTCTTAGTACTCACAGCAGTGGTCTCCTTTGTTTTTGGCAATTGTGCCAGTGTCGAAATGAATTCGTAGATGATGCACTGATGTTAAAAAATGTCCCACCTTCCACCTTTTTAAAATAACAGTCGATCCATCACAGTGTGGACATTATGGCTGTTTATTGTGTGGACTGTGGTTTTGTTTTCTGCAATGAGAAACTCCCCAAAATATCTTTGTTTTTTGAGATTATTTTAGCCTGTGGCTAGCAGACAGTGATATTGATTAGTTTTATGTCCTGAAACCTGCTAAAAGTTTATGTTATATTGAAATTGCATGTAACATCTGTAAATAGACAGTAGCGGATTATGTTCTGCACTAATGTGATTATATCAGTGTAAACCAATGAAGTGCCTCTCTGCTTTGGAAATGAAGTTGGTGATTGATGGTGCGTGACGTTGGCAGTGACGGGTGTTACACTTGTACATCCCTTGTCCTTTTATTTTTATTGTCTCATTTATATACTTAGAGTCTTGTTTGTACTTCCGATATTAAAACGGCTCATCTCTTCCAATTACTGAACAAAGAACATTCCTATTTACCTCCCTAACAAACTTCTTTTGTTTGTTTTTTTAAAGTTTTAAATTCACTGAATGCTGATGCTTTACTATGAAACCTAATACACTAATGGGCAAAGAACTCTTTATTTCCTTTGATTTGTTTTTCTAAAAGATCTAAATCATTAATGAAAAATCACGTGCTGCTCTGACCTTCCTTGTTCATATATTTGCCTTGTAAAACCGTAACCCTTCATGCCAAGCTGTTATTCCTTGACTGATCCTGTAAACAGAGAGGCTGGCATTAAAGACTGTTCACGCTGCCAGCAGGAACATCAGAGTGGGAAAAAAATCCAAGCTTGTGTGTGTTTGGTGTATGTGTGTGTGTGTGTGTACACAAAACGTGCAAATCAATCAAACAGCTGTCAAAACATTTACATGTTCTTTTGGATGAGCCATTAAAGATTTGTGCATAACCAAAGTAATGTGGGGTTTTTTTTGTAATTAACCAATTAGTGACCAGCTGGTAATGTTGTATGTTATCAAAAATCATTACGTCTTAGTGATTACCTGAACTTTATTGATGAGTATATTAAGTCATTATTTGGGGTGAAACCTGCCTGACACACTCTCCAGAAAGTCAGGTCAATTTTATTTATATAGCTCAATATTACAGATCACACTATGCCTCTAGGGGCTTTACAACCTGTAAATAACTCCTGCGGAAAGTGAGTCATTACTAAAGTCATTACTAGGAAAAGCAAAGTTCTCTTTTATAACAACCTGGGTCTTACTTTCATTGCTTTATCCTTAATTTCCTGTGGTTATATTGATATATGATGATGGTTATGTTCAGCTGTTGCTAGTGATGAAAAGTAGGCAGGCCTACATCTACTCAGTACTGCACTTAAGTACTGTTTAGAGGTGCTTGAATATATTGTACTTTTTTTTACTCCATTTTATTTATTTATTTTGACTGTTTTAAGAATTTTAAATTAATATCAGTTTAGAATTATATATAATTTTAAGAATTTTATATTTTTTTCTTTGTCTAATTCTTAACTTGCCTCAGTCTTTCTTGTTTCAAGACACATACTCTCATATCTAGAATTAGAAACAGGTTTAAATATTCTTATTGCACTGCAAAATAAGGTTTTAGGACTCAATTACAGACAAAAATACTGCTCACATATTAATGCATCATAACCCTAATTATGTAACACTAAAGTAACTTGTGCTGGACTTTAACTTGTAATGGAGTATCTGTACATTTATTACTTTAAAAAAAAGTAAAATATCTAAATATGTCTTCCACCCTTTATTGGGTATTCCACCCACTTACACTTCTTTCGCTTCTTGATTTAATCCTGTCTGATTGCTCAAGTTTGTGATGCCCTGTGTGTTATTGCAACTCTGTTCTCTGTTGGCAACAATCACGGCTGATCACATCAGCTCCTCTTACCTTCCTTACAGCAGAGGTAACCCTGATGTACTGATAGTTTGGTATATAGTGTGTTTGTGTCTGTGTGTGTGTGTGTGTGTGTGTGTGTGTGTGTGTGTGTGTGTGTTACCAAGGGTGACACTAAACTGTATTCATCCGTGTGTGCTGAAAACAGAACGTAGTGGGATTACTGTCTGAACCCAAAACAAACAGGTACACACTCAAAAGGTAACAGCACTGTAATTCAGCACATGAGCAGGTGTGTGTTTGTGTGTGTTTAGCTGGCGTAACTTTTGGCATGAATGATAATATCTGCTAAATCTGCATGCATGTGATACACATACTGCGCACCCATAAATGTGTTAATGTCATCATTTTAGACATATTTCCCTGAAAAGCGCACACCTCTGTGCTCTGGTAAACTGGGCACTACTAAATACAGTATTAACTTTTAATAAAGATTTGAATAAAGTTAGAGATTCAGGTCAGATTCTCACACATCTGACAGAGAATATTGTGCAACGTGAGGGAGGCAACATGCAGACAAGCTGGTGAGCACGTCGTAATTGCTCAAAGTCCCTTTGGCATCAGACTTGTTTCATTACACAAACACACTGACTTTATACACTTCAGCTCTGCAGATCATGTTATTGATGCATGTCATCACTGACAAATGACATACCATACAGTAGCTGAGTGTGTCTGTAAGGTGACAAAAGCTTACACTATAATGTCATCCACAACAACACCATAAGCCCTCTAACATTATCACTTATGTAGACCAACAATATATAATAATAATGATAATAATAACAATAATGATAATAATAATAATAATAATAATAATAGCTGCGCAGCTTCAATGAAAGGTTAAAAATGGCGACCATCCATATCACATGGAATCATCATAATCATGATCAATAACCTACTCTAAACATGGACATCAATAGTACATTACAGTACTGTATTACTGTTATGTTATTAATTTACTGTTCTCCACTATGTGCTTAGGATTGTGTGATAAAATCCAGATAGTAAATAACTTTGTTTATATTACAATATGACAAAATGCTTCCCAAGAAAAATAAAACAAAAGATTAGAAAAATATATAATAAACCAATGACAACAACAAAGCAAGGTAATGAAAAGAGGCAGATGGAAGCAAAACACAATTAATAGTGAATTGTTAAATAGCAAAATGGATCGTTCTTAGCAAGGATATAAGACATGATTTCAATAATTAAAACTACCATGAGGAGGAAACAGTAGAAAAATAGTTTAAGGCTAGTCAACAGAATTTTGAGAGAAAAATGTGGGTTTACATACCATTTTTGATGTAAAACAGTGGGACATGCTCTCTCCCACACTGTTTGCCATCTATATATAAACGATCTTGTATTAGAAATTAAGCAAACAACTCTTAGCATTAGATTGACTTTATGGCTGCCACTCCTCTATACGCAGATGATGTAGGCCTTTCTTACAGAAATGATCTTCAAAATGTGGTGATATATTGTGTACTGTTGGTGTGGAGATTGGAGATAAACAAAGGTAAAACACAGATTATGTATTTCCGGAAAATGGGAGAGTTACAGACTAAGTTTAAATTTCATTTTGGATAAACATGTCTGTCATTCAGTGAGAATCATAAATACTCATCATGACCACCTTACCTTTGAATAAGGCTTTTCAGATTCTGCAGGTAGGCACTGGGAGCTGTCCTTAACACGATTAAGCTATGTAGGGATCATGGTTATATACACACTTGTATAAATCTGTGTCTGTCCTATTTTTGATAACTGTGCAGGGTCAGGGATTATTGTGAGCAAACAAAATGTTGACACAGTTCAGAACAGAGCATGTTGGGTGTGCAGAAAATGGCCCCAAAACAGACTGTGGTGGATTATCACTGTGGAAGTGCAGTATAACAGTGACATGTTTGCAACTGTGGAACAGATTATAATAATAGACCTACTAAACAAAGTTTCTGTTGTGATTTTTCAAATAATTATTCTTGGGAAAGGGAGCTTGCAAAAGTATTTGGCAAAGCAGGTCTCCTGTTTACAGAAGTTTTCAACCTTGCTCGTTTGTGTTAAATGCCTACCAACAGCTGAAGAGGGCACTCTATGTTTCATGTCTGTACCATCATGTGCATGTTTTACAGCTGTAATGTCTAAGGAGAAGGATTTTTTCATATATTGTTGGGTTTGCATGTATGGAGGTGTATTATATTTGTTCTTTGTTTGCGGTTTTCGGTGCAAGACCTTTACTTACCATGACTTTGTTGTTATTTTGACATAATGTTGTGAAAATTTGTGTTACCATTGATTAAAATATGGTTAAATGGGGCTACAACCTTGATATAAAATGAAATAGCCTGGTGGGCTCTTATGTGATAGTCTATCATGTTTTTTAGCTGTGCCACCACATTATATGGAAAACTCAGATTGACTCCTCTTATACAATTTCATTGTGAGGCAGCATGTCATGATGGCTATCTTTCGAAATGTTGAGACCTTCATTATTAAAACTCAAAATAACTTATATAGGATAGAGCAGTGCTTAGCTGCTAGCCTAGCATAAGTGACGCACCCAGGGATTTGGTGAAGTAATTTGTTTTCTAACGCTGAACTAGTGTTGTCCCTACACAAGATACATTACAAAGTTCCAGTGTGTTTCATTTAGACTCTTTTTCATCTTTTTTTAAAAACAGATTTTGTGAATTTAATGTTGGAAGGGACAACATTAACATTAGGAGCTACCAGTACACGACCACCCAACACTAGCCGTTAGCGTCGGTTAGTCATATGGATCGTTTCCGGGGATTGTGTGTGTGTGTGTGTGTGTGTGTGTGTGTGTGTGTGTGTGTGTGAGTGTGTGTGAGTGTGTGAGTGTGTGTGAGTGTGTGAGTGTGTGTGTGTGAGCAGCTGTGCGGCAGTAGTGTTCTTGAACAGACCTCTGAGATTGAGTCCCGGGAAAAATTGTATTGATATAACGCAACGAGTTCCTTAACTGTTTCTGTAAGTTAGTTCAACAATGAACAAAGACTTCACTTAGCGTATGTTATTCAAGCTTTAGTGTCTTCCTGAAAAGACAGTTTGTTCTAGTAATTAGCTATTTCAGCTAGCAGTTGAGAGCTCACCGGTCTGCATCACAAACAGAGGAGGGATGTCGCGCGGGTAAGTGTGGGGAACATTCACATTCGTGGACATTGTTTAATTTGCGAAAAACGTGTGTGTTTGTGCTACGCTCAGGATTAAATGTGCCAGAGCGGTAATAATTTAAATGTATTCATTAATTCCATAACTGTAAATCAAGTAGTTGTATTGTGTGTTGTGTGAACGAGAGTGAGCGTGAGTCCATTTAACGGACGGCAGTTGTTCTGTTGTGTCATGGTAGCGAGCTGGAAAAGCTGGACCCGGCTGTATTCGAGAAGCAGTTACACAATCTGAAGTTTAGGTAGGCAATTTCTGTGTTCTTCCTACTGTTATGTAGGCTAACATTCTCTATTGCAGTCACTAATATCGAAATGATCGCAAATACCTAATTTTCGCCTGTAAAAAGTGTATACTTGTACATAGTGGGTAGTGTTATTGCACAAGCGTACATGCGCCGCTAGAGGCGTCTTACTTTCTGAACTAAGTCAACGTTTCCTTGAAGCGTGTTTATGAGAGCAGCTAGCCAAGTTTACTAGCTTGAAGTTACAGCTAAGTTGGAATGTAAGTTAACTAGTTTGCAACTCATTTTGACAGATTGATCACAATAATTTTGTCCTGAGAGTTACCATGTGCTCTGTACAGATATACAAATAATCGCTTCGTATTAATATCGGCTTAACTCGTTTGGTTTGCAGCAGCTAATGGTAGCCACTAAGCTATCTCAGCTTTTCTATGGGCAGAAAAGCTAGCTCGTTGATGTGGAGCACAACACCCATGCTTGTTAGGTTGTGGGACGGCAAAGTGAAATGCACACAGACTTTGTACACAAAGAAACGGTTAGAAGTTAGGTAAACGCTAATGTTTACTTTTTATCTTTTAATGTTATGGTAAACATGCATGTTTGCACGTCTTGGTGTTTTTACAAAACAGTGGTGGCAACTTTGTTCCTTTAGGGTTCAACAGTTGCCCCAATAACTTATAAGCCTCTTTCAGGATACTGCACAGAAAGTGTTTTCCCACTGGGAAAGGATAGGAGAGTAAAAATGGACTCCACGTGTTTGTAATAGCAATGACATTAGAAACACCCAATATAATGAAGCCAGTTCAACAACACTGCAAACTACAACCTCATTAACAAATATAGACTTTAATTAATTAATACCTCTCTAGCAGTGGCAGTCAAGACTGAACGTTATTTATTTATGACGGAGCTGTTGTATTGGATTACAATTGGCCACGGAGTTTATCTTCATACTGCGAGTTAATCGGCAGTGGCGCTCTTTCAATCTTTTGGTAATCGTTTAATGTAGTAACGTTATTTAAACACAATACAGAGAATCTCATGTTTGCTCTTGTTTTAAAACATAGCTTGGAAACCTACCATTACTTTACACTGGAAGAAATTGACCAAAGCTACCATATGGAGAGATCTGGTTTGTTTGACTCAAGCTACTTAGAAAAGGTGTTTTTTTTTTGTTTACTTTTTTTTTTAAATTGCTCAAATTGAAATGTATGTGTGTGTTATGCACATGTGATTCAAAATTATAACAAAATATAGTGCAAAGAAGTCACATGCCAGTGAAAAGTGCAGCACAATTGAGTAAATTGCATAAAGTGCCCATTTGTTCACAGGTCATACATAAATTGAAAAAAATACCACACCATGGGAAAATCAAGAAACTTCAGCATCAGTTTTGTATACAATGTCTATCAGTCAGACACCTGCCTTCCAGAAACTAGAGTCCAGGTTGGGGTCTTGCACCAAGTAGGAATACTCAGTTAGCCAGGTAACTTTTAAAATAACATGCAACTGTTCTCTGAACATTTGTTAATAAATGGCAACAATTAATATGACAAATTGTAACCTAATATATTTAGGCATGCCTTCACAGCTGTCAGGATGAAAGAACAAGTGAGTGGGACAGGTCAAAGTGGGTTCAGATACAGTAGAAAACCAATGGTAAAAATAAAAACAATTTCTTTCCTTTAATGGTCCAAAATCGTTTGAGGTTTCAGTAGTTAACTACACAAAAACGACAAACTAATTTATCTACCTGAATCGCATCATGTATTGTGTATAATCACTGTTAAGTGTCTTTTTACTCTTAATAATCTCTATGATGAAATACAGTAATGCATGTTTATTTTAATGACTGGCTATGTGTGTTCGCAGTATGGAAGAAGAGGGGGATTGTAATATGTGCATTGACACTGACTCAGATACAGCAGAGAAGAAGGATGGTACAAAGTGTAAAGTCAAGTGGACTCAGGAAGAGGTGAGTGAAAAGAAGACTTTCAACAACTGTTTTCTGTACAACACCCTGATAAGTTAATTTCACACATTCATCTGATAATATTATCTGGAGCAACACTATAACTTCCAGTAATTTATTACATTATTGACTAAAATGTAATGCCCCATGCTAAACAAGAACAACCAACTAAAGCAGAGGTGTGAACTAATGCTTAAGAAATTGTCACAAAGGTTTCTGTTTATTGGATTAACTTCAAAAGTAACAAACAGTGCTCATCTTAACCTGTGCCTGAAAGCTAACCTGAAATCTCACATGAAATTCTACTGTATATGAACTGATACGTTCTTGTGTGCAGGATGAAAATCTCAAAATCCTGATCAGCAACTTTGGAAAAACAGATTGGAAAACAATTGCCAGTTTTTTGCCTGTAAGTACTCAGCAGAAGCAAAATCAGTTGAGTTGTGTTTGTCATTTCCTTGAACTTGCAAATGTAAATCTCTTAATGCTAACCAATGTCTCCATGTTGAATTATCTCCATCTTGGCTAATAAAGACATTGTTGCTTTGAAAGGGGCGGACAGAATTCCAGTGTATGCACCGCTGGAAAAAGCACCTGGATCCTGATTTGATAAAAGGCTACTGGTCCAAAGAGGAAGATGAAAAGGTGGAAAAATTACACCAAAAATGTGATGCAGACTTTGCTTAAACAAAGTTTGTAGTTAATATTGTCCTATTTCACTTTGTACTCATGTGTTTACTAATGTATTTACCCTGGTAGATAGTAGAGCTGGTGGGCAAGTACGGCACCAGACACTGGCCTTTGATTGCCAGGCAACTGAAGGGGCGGATAGCGAAACAGTGTCGTGAGCGCTGGAACAACCACCTCGATCCACTGGTCAAAAAGAGCCCCTGGAGCAATGAAGAAGACCTCATCATCTACAAAGCCCACTCCATTCTAGGAAACCGGTGGGCTGAGATTGCCAAGCTTCTCCCTGGAAGGTGGGTTGGTGAGCAGTGATTTATTTGTTGAAATGTAACGAGGTGGATGACGGGCAGTAAATTGCATTATCTGGCTGTTATTCTTAAGATAAGTGGGTGGACGTAACAACACATCAACCTGTTTTAACAAGGGATGACGCAGAGACTTTAATGCACATTTTTGATTCTTCTAGAACGGACAATTCTGTGAAAAATCGCTGGAACTGCACCATCAAACGCAAAGTGGAGTTGGGCTTGTACAAAGACGAAGCTGACAGCGTTTCCCTTGATATTCAACAGTTTGTGGAAGGAGAGGTACAACACTTATTGAGTTAAGCACATAGTATGTAAGGCTAGTTGTTTTCAGCTTTTATTCATTTTCACCATTTTCCCAAATATGTTTTCCTCAGTGATTTCTCAGTAAGCAAAATTTGAATAGATTCTAAATGAATAATAATATAAATGAATAATAATAGGTTATAGTTTAAGTGGTTGATTATTCATCATAGGGATGTACAACCCCAATTCCAAAAAAGTTGGGGCGCACTGTAAAACATAAATATAACAGAATGTGATCATTTCCTAATCCTTTTTGACATTCAATTCAAATGAAAACAGTACAAAGGCAATATATTTAATGTTGTATCTCATCAACTTCATAAATTTTTGTAAATATATGCTTATTCTGAATTTTATGCCAGCAACATGTTTCAAACCAGTTGGGACAGGGGCAACAAAAGACTGGGAAAGTTGTGGAATGCTCAAAAACACCTGAATGGAACATTCCACAGGTAAAGAGGTTCATTGGTAACAGGTGATAGTATCATGATTGGGGCATCCTCAAAAGGCTCAGTCTTCACAAGAAAGGATGGGGAGAGGTTCACCACTTTGTGAAAAACTGTGTGGGCAAATAGTCCAACAGTTTAAGAACAATGTTTCTC
>JBBPCS010000493.1:0-10835 GCA_037974645.1 Hollardia meadi | reverse complement strand
AGGCCCCGCCCCCAGAAACACTCCGCTCTGGCTCCGCCCTTCTGACAGGAAATATTAAGCTAGCTCTTACTGTTGAAGATTGATTGATGGCTGGATGTCGTGATATTATTGGTTGAAAATGGTTGGTACTAACTGATGAAAGAAAACAGATTTTGTTTTACTGGAAGAAAGAAATGATCAGATTTTGATATAAAAAAAACTCAAAGAATCTGATTTATTTTATTTTTTTTTGTCATATTGTTAAATAGGGGCACCATGTGGCTGTGAATGTGATCTAAAAGTGTTAAAAATACATTTTTCAATTCAGCTCAACTTAAATCAAAAAATGTTTCCCAGGAAACTGCAAAGTACATTTCATTAGAAAGCTTTTTCAGAGTCACAGAATGTTTGAAAGCTTTTGTTGTCTGAGGCCTTCACTCTCCGTTTCCTTCATTCACTTTCTGTTTCTCTTTTTAAACCATTTGCGTGCAGAGCACACGTCATGTTTCTAACATTCATTTGAAATTTTTATCCCATGAAATCAAATAACCTTCCTTTTATGTGTGATTACCTTGAACTCATTGGTGATGAATCGTCGCTCCTGGTGTGTTTATTGACACAGCTGTTGTTTTGTTTCTCTCCCAGATCACAGAGATGGGTAAGGATTCCCTCCCTGCCTGGCTGCACTGGGATGCCAGCAGCAGAATCCTGCAGGGTCTGCCTTTGGAGGAGGACAAAGGCGTCCATTACATCTCCGTATCCATCTCCAACCACACAAAATCCTCCTTGTCCTCAGAGGTGTTCTCCATCGAGGTACACCCTGAAGATCACTTGGATGCAGATTCAGCCCAGCTGGCGTCCAACCAGGCCTCCACCGAAGACGACGTGCAGCCGTTCATGTGTGGCAACGAGGAACCGGTCACGGTGCTGACGGTGATCCTGGATGCCGATCTGACCAAGATGAGCTCGAAACAGAGGCTGGAGCTCCTGGACAACATGAGGAGCTTCTCCGGGGTGGGGCTCCAGCACATGAAGATCCTGCCAGTGGTCAACAACAGGCTGTTCGACATGTCTGCGTTCATGGCGGGGCCGGGCAATGCAAAGAAGGTGAGCAAATGTGCAAACAAGTCAGTGAATAAATTAACTTTGTCATGTGTTTTTAGCTTTACTTAGTTGCCCTAGTTTTGTTCAGATCCAAAACCACTAGAACAAGGCCAGAAGCTCGGACACATGAGGATCTAAGACAAACTGGCAAAGAATGTGGAGAACACACAGATTTATAGTGTGTTCCAGGTACCCGGATGGAAATTTCAATTGGAATGGCGTCTGAAGTCAGATCTCCAACTTGGAAAGTTAGGAGAACCTCAAATTCCAAGATGGCTGCTCTGCGTTTATGAGCACTTTTGTCTTATTTGTGTTATTAAATCAGACATACACACTGTACTGTCCAACCTTTATCTGTGGACGCGTTGCTGCAGTGTTTGTATGCACAAAATACTGCCTGCCAGTGATGAGAAACAAATAGTCTAACCTGACGCTCTTTTCCACACTTCAGAAACAAAAGCAGCCAACTTGTAGGCATTAAAATGAAAAAACCATTCCACCCTGTCATTATCAGTGCATCAGAACATTTCAGGATTTTAAACATTTTATTTAACACAAATATTCTTAACTTATCATAATAGGGACAAAACAAGAGACTGATTCATTCACACACAACTCCTAATTCACATAATTCACACAGCCTGTTGTCCTCCTGGATGTTTTTATGTCTGCCAACTTCAAAAGCCAGCGGACGGATTCCTGTTCTCACCTTTGACTACTTGATAAGATTTACTCCAACATCAGGTTCAGCACCATGATTCTGCTTCATTTGAATATATGTTAGTAATTTTGGCTTAAACAGGATCTCTTTTAACCATGTTGAACCCTGTTAAGTTATTCCTGTACATCTTAGCTCAGACTTCTCAAAAACTCTGCAGCCCATGGAGAATTTTGTGATTTACTCCAGACAAAAACCTTCTTATTAATCCTGTTTTCTGACATATGAAGCATTCCACAGTTGTATCAGTTGTAATATCCAGCATCTTTACATATTTTAGACTTAACAATGCTCGAATGCTCTCACAGCTGAATTATATTTGCAAAGTGGATAAAAAGAAGCATAATACACAAACACAGTATACCAATACAGGATACAGGTAGTCCAGAAAAACAAACCAAAAAAAGGTTCAGGGAACCTGTCGTAAGTGAAAGAATGATAAAATGATATTCATCCACAAATGCATTCACAGATAATAATTGCACAACCTTTCTCCAGGCCAGATCTGTCAGTCCTGACTTTAACCTTTGAGATTTAGTGGCGCACGTATATTCAAAAAAAGGGATCCCAGATCCGGTAATCTGCCAGGATTTTAATTCCTACATCATAGGTCATGAATTCATCAAGCTTAAATATCAAGTATTTATATTGAGGTGTATATTCCAGAGGAAACTAATCAACAATCCCAAAAAATATTAAAAGAAGGAAGTATAAAGCAAAGCGTCACATGTGAGAAAATTTGCTTTCAAAATAAAACAATTAACTAAACCCAAAAACCATGACAAAGAAAACATAATATGCAACGGATAATTAGATAAACAATTCTTGTTGTCTCCCCCAGGTGGTGGAGAATGGAGTTCTGTTGTCCTGGAAGCTCGGCTGTTCGCTGGAGCAGAGCACAGTCCCGAACATCGACAGTGTCCAGGGTCCTGCAAAGGAAGGCACAATGTCAGCCAAGCTGGGCTACCCTGTAGTGGGATGGCACATCGCCAACAAGAAACCCCATGTCCCTAAACGGGTGAGGCGCCAATTGAACAACACTCCAACACCTGTTCTGGCGGTGCTCCCTCCAACAACTGTAGTGGAGCCTCCAGTGAGGATTATCCCGACTCTCTCCTCCCCCTCTATTGCTGCACCAACTGAAAGCTCTGCTCCACCGGTAAGAGGCCCTGTTCCTCTACCAGGCAAGCCTACAATCAGATTCCGTGACCCTATTGCCCACACCCCAACCCTGGGACCCCCTCAACCAACAAGGGTAATGGAAACCACGAGCACCATTCCTATTCAGCCAACCATGACCAGGCCTACTTATGTGGAGGCCACTGCCACTGCCACACCACCCACACCCACTAGAAGACCTACCAAGAAACCTAAGAGACCCAAAACCACACCTGTGCCGAGAGAGCCAAAGACCTCCACAGCCAAGCCATCCAGGCGCACCACACCATCACCTGGTGTCATCCCGGATCCGTACAATTCGAAGCCTGTCTTGCGCAATCCCATTGACCAGGTCAATGCATTGGTGGGCACCTATTTCGAGATTAAGATCCCAATTGATACCTTCTTTGATAAAGAGGACGGCACAACAGACAAGCTGCGTCTAACCTTGAGACAGAACCACAACGAAGTGGTTGGAGAGGACTCCTGGATCCAGATCGACCCCACCAAACAACTGCTCTATGGCCTTCCTGATGTCCAACATGTGGGGAAACATGAGTACTTCATGCAGGCGACTGACAAAGGTGGCCTGAATGCAATTGATGCTTTTGAGGTCCGTGTGAACCGCTGGCCCATCAATGACAAGACCCCTGTGGTCTTCACAGCCCGATTTGATGGGGAGCCACGTTCTGTAACAAATGACATCAACAAGAAGATTCTTCTTGTCAAGAAGCTGGCCCTTGCACTGGGGGACCGCAACAGCAGTACAGTCAGCCTGAGAAATATCACCAAAGGGTCCATCGTGGTGGAGTGGACGAACACTAGCCTCCCACAGCACCCGTGTCCAAAGGAACAACTCACAGCCATGAGCAAGATGCTTGCCACTGATGACAGAAAACCCTCAGAGCCCTTCACTAATTTCATGGAGCCTGAATTCAAACCACTGGAGGTCATGGTCAAGGGAAGGGCAAGCTGCAGAACTTTCTCCTTCATCCCACCAGGAGAGATTGATATACCAGAACCTCCGGCAGTCACTCCTGCTCTGGGAACAGGCCGTCAGAGCACCGATGACGTCTATCTCCACACAGTCATTCCTGCCGTGGTGGTGGCAGCAATCTTGCTAATAGCAGGCATCATTGCGATGATCTGCTACAGGAAAAAACGGAAGGGCAAGCTGACCATCGAGGACCAGGCCACCTTCATCAAAAAAGGTGTGCCGATCATCTTCGCCGACGAACTTGATGACTCCAAGCCACCTCCATCCTCCAGCATGCCCTTGATTCTACAGGAGGAGAAGCCCCCGCTTCCGCCCCCTGAGTACCCCAACATGGCCACGCCAGAAACCACTCCCCTTAACCAGGAGTTGCTGGGGGAGTACACTGCTCTGCGGGATGAGGACCCCAACGCTCCTCCCTACCAGCCACCGCCTCCCTTCACTACTCCCATGGAGGGAAAGGGCTCCCGTCCAAAGAACATGACTCCCTATAGATCTCCACCTCCCTACGTGCCGCCCTAAGACTTGTTAAACCCTCCCCTCGTAGGGTGGAGGGAGAGGACGCCTGAAGAACTGTGGCGGTTTCCATTCTGGTGTTTGTCTGTCTGGACATTTACAGGGAGCGATGACAAGAGGTGCTAACGTACAAAACAGCTACAACGGGACTTTGGGAAGGGGGAGTGATGAGTCGGGTGGGGTTTTACAGGAGACAGATGGGATGATTGGTTGAAACAGCTGGGAGGGACTACTGTTTTAGTGGTAGCCCAGCTTACTACAGTGGCCTAAGACAAACGAACTCTCGTCACATTGGCTTTCGGATCGACCAGTTGGTCAGAAGCGACGATTGGGAGACGTGTTCTCACTTCCCAGCATTTCATTTTTTTTCCCGGGTTTTAATTGAGTTTTTTTCCTCATTATCCCAAGGTTATTTTCTTTCGGGACTGAATCGTCTGCCTAACAACTCTTCTTTTGTCTTTCTTTTTAAATAAGAAGACGGTGAACTGACATCAGAGCACTGCAGGCAAACAATTCAGTGTTTTTTTTAGTAAGGAGTGAGATTCTCAGAGTATGAGAAAAAGCTATTACAAGGATCTCAAATCACCCCTGCAGATGACACAAGAGAACGCGAGGCCAAGGTGTGTGTGTGTGTGTGTGTGTGCGTGCGTGTGAATGAGTGGGTGTGTTTATTCAGATTCAATACGGTTTGCCTTTTAACACTAGCTGTCTGTTTCTATCCTATTTCACAATGTCTCGTAAAGATGAGAATAAAAAAGGTAGCCTAAAAAAGATTTAGAGATGAGTAATAAATAATTTGTTTGTTTCATTGGTTTTAAAATTCACTGTATATCTGGAAGATGTTCTGATAGATTGTGTTATATTTTTATGGTGGTGGAAGAAAGCAGAGAGGACTGCCTCGGTGAAATAACCTGCAGGACTTCTTTGTTCCTATTTTGATGTAACAAAATGTCGGTTACAGTCCGTTAGATAATAAAACACCTTCCTCTCAGTTGCCTCTCTTAGGCCCTGTTCAGACCTGGTGTTACCATCCGTCCTGAGTGATCCAATCACAAATGGACAGCTCTAAGTACGGGTGTGAATGCACCCACTTCTAATTGTTCAAAGATTTCTGAGACCCACTTTCCCCAAACAAAAAACATTACATGATGAAAAAAAGAGACAAAAATGGACCATTTTGTGCCACTGCATTTGAGGGAACGTTCGCTAGCTAACAGTGGCAAAACATGTTTATCTGGTGATATTCAAACGTAACTGGTCATTGAAATTATGCATTTTAAATTAAATTGGAAGACCCCCGACTCAACTGACGTCCTCTGAAACAACAAGAAGACGCCACACCGCCAATGATGACAGGCTTTGGTTCACTGTAATGAAACGATGTGTTCAGGCTCTCTTACCTGCTCAGGTAAGCAGCAGATGGTTGTGAACACAGTCTGTTTCAGCTGATTGAACTGGTAACCACAACATCACCAGACTCCCTTTAAAATCCTGCAGTCTTTAGAGAGTGAGGAGAAACTTCAGAAACTTTCTGCGCCTTCTTATGAATTCGGCATTAAATGCGAGACAGCATCACTGTAGCACTGTGCGTCTTACCTGCCAACATTTAGCAGCAGTTTGAACTGTTTACACTGATTTCACCATTTTATTGATGGTAAACATGTCAAATTTTACAAATACAGTCACCAATATAGGCTGCTTCTCTGCCGTCTCCAGACTCCCTTAAAAAATCGCTCAGTTTTGTGAGTTGTTGCGTTCGGGGGAACATTATAAACTTTGTTAAACTGTCTGCGACAAATTCTTAGTTATTTGGGCCTTCTTGTAAATTTGGCAAATGTCTGACACAAACTTATTTCTTTGTGTAAAAAACATCCGTTTGTCCCAGTGAGTTATTTGCATATAAAGGGGGGAAGTGAGGTCTGATCACCCGAGACACATGTGGCGACGCATGTTAATGCCAGGTGTGAATTGACGGACTTCGAGCTGTACACTTGTGATCGGATCACAGAGGACGGATGATGATACCAAATGTGAACAGGCTGTCGTGTAAGCAACAACAAAACTGGTTGGGATGAGGTGAATGCGAGAGAAAACAAACTACTGAATGAAGTTGTAAATGCAGGCGAGGGTTAGAATGCAAAACATATTTCATGGGTTAGGGTTATGCAATTTGACCTCAATCTGGCGACATGGTTACTTGAGGTCAACAGAACTAACCGCCAAACACCGTGTCTGCCTTCGACTACAGTCGTACATACAGTTCCTCCAACACGTAGGTAAACGGGAAAAGGAGCCCTTCAGGTTATTTTGGACCAGGGATAATTATTTTTTTACGTAACGAGGCAGTTGTGCCCTCCAGTCAGAGGAGAAACTGTGTGCCATGGAGACTCTCCCAGATGGGGATTGTGCAGATATTCACATTTTAGCGGTCACAGAGGAGACGAACGTGGCTGAAACAAGAGATTCGGAAGGAAGAAAGAACCTTGAAATCATTAGCTCACTGAAAAATTAAAAATCTCATTTTCTTTTTTTTTTTACAAAGTTTTTGATACAGCCTCAAATTGTTTGATTATTAAACGAAAATTAATTATTAGTCTTCTGTGATTTGTAAAATCTTAGCCTAGAACTTCAATTATGATTCAATTATGATTCATTTATGTACACTTTTCTTTCTTTCTGTCCTGGGTCACATATTTCAAGTGTTTTATTTTAACGTGTGTGTTTGCATATCAACATGTATCTCCCACTATACAGAGATGGAATGAGCGATATTTTATGTAATCACAAATTTTATTTTTATGTCCTTACGTTTGCTGATGAGTTTGAACTGAAAGTGACCCTTTGCAATAATGTAAGGTGCAGTCCGGTCGGAGACTGGTCAAAGCGAGTGACTCGTCATAATATTGTTGGTTTTTCTGCAGAATGCCAAGGCTTTTTTTTTTTTTTTTTGCTTTTCAAGTGTGAATTGTCATAATAAAACCAACTGGTACGATAAAAAAATGAACCTTCTCATTCATGTATCTGATTCTGGTTCTGTTTTCCGTCTATGAAAGATGTGTCGTCCTGTCATACCCCCCCCCCCACCCGGTCGAAACCTCGCTGATGTTTATGGATGAGGTTTTTGATCAGTCACTTTTCTACAGCTTCTACTTAGCCTTGAATTGATAAATCATTCTGTCTATGAGAGGTTTTTCCTCCCTAGACGGCTTGCTGCCTGGCAACCGTTTTTGGACTCGCTGGAACGTTTTTTTGTTTTTTTTTGTACCACATTATTCTGCCGTTGAATGACTCGTCGGACCATTCGGTCTGAAAGCTCTGCACATTAAAAAAGGCTGCGCTGTGAAAACACTCTTTCAGCTCCATCTGTCTTTCCACACATTGCATACAGATAATTTGCATTGATCACTGGGAATATTGATTGGATGTAAACAGTTTGTCAGCTCTGTTGCACCTCTGTGATGATTCATGACGGCGAGTTTAATTTGGAACTAAAGGGAGCAATGATGGGTTTATTCCCAAGACATGGCGAGTTGCTAACATGGATAAATGGACCATAGTAATGACAGATTAGTGGAAGATTGATTTGTGGTTTGATTGAGACAACTTGCGAAGTAGCTGAATGTGCAATGACATGGTCCTTTCAAAGTAAAATCTGCTCATTTCAGAGAGGTTTCGACACCTCTTTATGAATACTGATAATAAGTTTTAAAAAGGCTATTGTATTGAATTTCATATTTTATATTCATGATATTTTGCCCTTACACTGTAGACCAATACTCTGCCACTTACCATAGGCAGATTTCTCATCTCAAATGTGCTGAAAATCTGATTGGGGATTCTGGAAGATTATAGATTGTGCTGAGTTTGCATTTTACAAGGCCTAATCAGTCGCCTTCGAAAGTACCAGACAAGCTCAATCTATCACGAGGAAGTCACTGAAATGATTTGTACAGCCAATTTTGGTCTCCCCCCGCACTTCTACTTTTCCTCTTTCAGAATTTGAGGTAAAATGGATCCATGAGAGGCGGCAGACGTCGGTTTCCTGTCGTAAGAACGTCCACGCCGCCTTTTGGGTGAAAACGAGCGCTATGTCAGGATGTGACGCCTCCGTGTTCGTCTACCTGATGGAGGCCGACTGAAGGGACTCATCAACCCCTATTTCTTCACTTTTCTCTATATGGCGGCGATGATCATTGATTGGTAACCACATCATCTAATTGCTTGCCTGTCTGGCCACAGAATTTGGGCTCCTAATAGTTAAAAAAAACAATATGATAATCTTATTTTATTCTATTAATCTGGCAAAGACCTCGGAATTTGCCTTTACCGACAAATTAGAGGGGCACCCAAAAGGGGGCGGGGCCACGACACAAGGCCAAAGTACCGGGATGTGCTGCTCTCGTCTAAATGTCATTTCAAGGCCTGTTAAGTTCTTCACACACACAAAGTGTTGACAGCTGTTTGTGGTGGTTTACACAGGCTGCATAAAAAATGCATGATGTATGTAGAACATTTGGTTGGTGCTTTTAAAGCCTCTCAGAATAGCAGATGGACACTTGATAAATACAAGAATAGGAGTACTTCACAGAATATGAGCCCCAGAGTAGGATCAATTGTCAGACTGCATGACTGTACACTTAACTCTGACTCCATGTTCCCTGGATACCCGGTTCTCAATGTTCCTATTCTTAGATGCATGATGCATATTGGCTTAGAGTTCTGATCGACTGTAAAGTCACGTTTAAGGAACAGATGGGCGATCGATTCATACACACAATACTCACTCACAGATTGTGTTGGAGTGGTAATTTTCGGAGTTAAAACCTTGTTGTGACTCGTAGAAACGAAGAAAAGAAAAGATGAAAGAGGTTCAGTAAGAGTGAAGTGAAGCTCTGTTGTTGCCTTTCTTGAAATGGCTCCGCTGATTGAGCTGCTTTTTTGTGTTCTGCTTGTTAGACGTGGGCTGCGGCTGCTTCAAAGTATAACTGAGAATGCAAAGACAAAAAACAAACAAACATTGGGAATGTATTGTATACAAAAAATTTTGGCAGTCTGAAAAGGTCTGATCATACCCCATCGCTTCAATCCTGTCAAAACCTTTTAAAGACAAGTTTCAACTCACAAGATACTTAAATATGAATTAAAAAGGACAGTTCACCTCATCAAAAATAAATATCTGTAGTGCTGTTTATCTATCTTGATTGTTTGGGTGTGAGTTGCTCAGTTTTGGAGATATCGGCTATCAAAGCACCAAAAAAATACATTTGAAAAACTCAACAGCAATGTCTCTCATGACCTGGTTACTCAACATAATCCACAGACCTTATAATTATTCCTTGTGGTCTAGTGACGAGTGAGTTTTGTCTTTTTATCTGTCTATATAGCACCATACAGCTTGGTGCTGTGCACTGTACTGTACATGGTCACAATGACAATAAAGCTCTACAGTCAGTCTGACAAGAAACCTTTAATAACACAGTGAGAACCAGGTAAAATGTGTTGTGGAACAAAGGAGATAAAAGGAGAAATTTTCCTTGAGTCAGCCCTCTGATAGATGATTAGTTTTCTCTGGAGTTGCGAAAGACTTTATGAGATGTAATTTCAGCTGGCCAACCCTTTTTTTGCAATAATTGAATATGAAAGGTATGAAATGGTACCTTTTGACAGCCGTACAGTGCATTGTCTGAGAAAAACGGTACAGCCTCAGTCAGAAGGTGGATTAAAGCCCCATAATTAAAACCCACACATGGTGGAGTGTACGGACGCTGATGATGGGACGTAAACTCTGCTGTGCAGTCGAAGCTCATACAGGGCTTTAAGTTAAAAATAAATAAATATGTTAAAGTCATTCAGAAAACAATTTAATTCAGCTCCTGCAGCCTGGCTATTATCTGTACACTCATGAGGACCTTTAACTCTGTCTGCGGTGAAATACTCCTTCATTACGCTGAACACGGTCAGTGTGGTTTATTCTGCTCATAAACATGAAACTGTGCAGTGACGACGCACGCACACACACACACACACACACACACACACACACGCTGTGACTCCCCAGAGATGGCACAAGCAGCTGCAGAATTGTTTCAGGATAAAATACATCGTCCATGTTTAATGTGATAAACTCAGCAGAGTTGTGATGCTCTTGCATTTTTTTTTTTTTTTTTTAACATCAGTGGAGTTCCTTGGAATTGAGGCGTTATCAGATGTTTGGTTTTGGTCGATTCAGGGGATTTTTTTCATATAATTAAAAAAAAGGCCACTTTTATCATTGAGGAGGAAGATTAGAAGATAGTTTTGGTGTGAGTGTCTCAGTTTTGGAGATATCAGCTGTAGAGATGTCTGTCTTCTCTCCAGTATAATGGA
>JBBPCS010000490.1:0-10796 GCA_037974645.1 Hollardia meadi | reverse complement strand
AGGAGTCAGCGACTAGCAGACATATCAGAATGCTAAGTGTAGTTAGCAGCTTTTGTTTATGTTGTTTGTTAGCTTGTAACTGGCAGTGGCTGACACAGCATCACCCTTTATTAGAGGAATGTGAAAACACTTTTCTAGTGACAAACTTTGGGCCGACACAAGTCAGTATATTCCAGGTCAGACATTTTAGGGGACTTATATGTAAGAAAAACACATTTCAGAGTAATGGCATCCAGAACAGAGAATGACGTCACAGTCTCTCTATGTGTGTGTGTTGTAATCTGAGCTTCTCTGCGCTTTATTTTGGTAGCTGGTATGGCCACGCATGTATGTGAGAGCATGCGAGTCCCTCTCTATCCTCCCTGGGTTTATTTTCAACATGAAGGGGCCTGGTGACAAACTTTCTCCTATTATGGCTAAAAACAGTTTGCTATGTTTTCTGAAAACATGTGAGGTGGTGAGGCTGTGCATATTTGATCAGCGCCACTTAATTGATTGTTTTAAATTCCGCAAATTCACTTGTAAAAAAAGAAAAAATTTCTTCAACTGTTCTGTGTGTATAGCTAAAATAAAACACATCTAAATTTGTTTAAAATGTATCTTTCTTTCTTTTCAACAATAGACACACACACACACACGTGGGGTCACAGAAAGAGAAAGTGGATTTAACAGTGTGGATTTTACCTGCCGTCCAAGAGCTCTCAAATATCCTCCCACTTCTTCCCTTTCACATGCATTAAACACCCTCCAGCACACACTCACACAGCAAAGGTTGACCTGATTTGGTATCAGCGGGCAGAGCAGCATGCTTGTCTTTGTGTGTGCCAGTGTGTGTGTGTGTATTGTCATGGGGGCAACAGCGCATCTTAAATCCAGTATGCCCCACTTAACCGGCCGGTCACCAAGGGGTGAACCCTATGACGTCATGAAACTTGGTCAGGGGATGGAATCTGGGGCTCTGGAAAAAGAAAGGAACAGTGACAATATGGCTGTGACCTCAATGAACAGTCATGTCTTGGCTAAGGATGGCGACATGACAGTAATGGAAGGTATTTTAAATTTGGCCCAGTCACATAAAGTGGCATAGCAAACTTCTTACACGCGTCTTTGCATAACAGTCAGTGTCAAAGCTTTGTGGCGTAGGGACTACTGGCAGGGTTAGTTGGTAAACTACTGGCGAGTAACCGCTGGGAAGAGTCAGTCACAATAACATGCTCGTATCTTGTTCGTGTTAGCCACAGATCCAACAGGACAAGAAGTTAACTGTATTCAAAAGATTTGTGCCATAATCTCCCGACTCATTACTGTCTGCAAATCATGCCTCTTTTATGGGGCAGTTTATACTCTGACCGAGGAGAGTTCAATAAAAGTGGTTGGTGCAACAGCTAAAGCTTCGTTCGCTCAACAGTCAGCACTGTCAAGACAGTCTGATATTGATCTACAGCACAAATTTGCAAGCCAAAGTTCAACTTGACACAAAACAATTGTGCATTTTTTACTTTGCCCCCAGGAACAAATCCACTGGTCATGGTGATTCCATTGAAATTAACTGATTTAACTACATAATTTAGCTGTTTTAAATGCTGGTGTGACCGAGCCTTAACGTACCTGTTTGTGACAATTAGCGCTGGTCATGATATTGCATTGCAAAAAATGGACAATTCATATCATAGTTGGGAATGGGAATTGGAAATTTCTGATGGAAAACAACTACGTGTCAAAAAAAAAAAAAAAGGGAAAATTTATCATCGCTGACAGTTATCAATCAACAGTAAGACTAATATGATATATAGGATAGAAGATTTACGCTGTTTGGATCTGGCACTTGTTAACAAATTGCAAAAAAATATGCGACACAATAAAAATGGCAAACATAAGACTTAATATCAGAATGTTGTTTTACTGCAGGCTCAAATGTTTTGGTTCAAAAATGTTAAAATATAAATTAATGAAGCTGTTTTTAAGGATTGTGACTGGCCTCTAATTGTAGCTCTTCAGTCATTAATCCAGACTCCTCTAAGTATGAGCATGTGACGATGTTAAGTGTCAAACAGTGGCAGGCTGACATCTGAAGTGGCCCGTGTCCCTGTGAGGAAAAGTTGTGTGGTCATCGCATCTCAGACCGAGTCCTTGAAGCTTCTAGCAGCCTCACAGCTCTCAACAACCCAGCCTGGTATATTTACATGTACACAGAGCTAATTTCTACACCTCATCTCGTGCGCTCTCGGTCATCACTAGCTTCCTCTTCTCCACAGATTTCTCTTTCACGTCTGTGTTTTCATTTCCCTTTCAACTCATCAGCTCTTCTCTCAGCCTGTGAGATAATTGAAAAGACTTTTAACGCTACCTGGAGCTGTTTTTAAGACTAACTTTAGAACCCTAAACAAACTGGATAAAACCAGCCGATTTCCAATTCAAAATTGCTAATGGAAGTTTATAACTGCAGATAATAACTGTATTAATTTAACCATGCTTTGTATATTATAACATTGAAATGTTTCAGCATAAACTTTGCCGCTATGTCAGCATATAGATACCATAGCTAACAAGCTAATAAAATGATTTTTTATCTTGTTAGCTCGCTGAAAATGAGATTCCACAGCTAACAAGATAACAAATTGTGGGATCTGATACCTTTACTGGTTTCACAGCTGCGAACTCGCATGCACCGAGTGTGAGACTAACACAACTGACAGAGACCTCACGCAACACATACCTTTTCTCACGCTAACTTTTCGTATTTGCTTCTTCCGATGCAGTTTTTTCGAAGTTTGCACAGTGTTTCAATATGGTTCAATAATTACTGGTTAAGCATCTGCATCACCGAAGAACTTAGTATCTCTACGGGGGGAGAGCGGTGGGCGGTGGCTCACAGATTTCTATCACTCACCACAGATAAAAGTCCTGCATTCAAATATATAAGTATTGTTAGCAAAATGTACTTAGAGTATAAAAAGTAAAGCTGCATACTGTGCAGTAAAATGTTCCCAATGTCTTATTGAATGCTAATTTTGGATTAATATTGCCGCTGCATTCATGTGTATGCTGCATATTACTGCTGTAAATGTTGAACTACTTTATATACGTTGAGTATTTTAAATTACAGCAATGCATCGTAGGTTTGTGGCGTCACTGTCCTGTGAGAATCACATACTGTATCTCTAGAATGTCAAATTTTCATGAGCTCAGAAAAACAGCCTTGTTTTCAGCTTTGAGACAACGCATTTTCCAGCTAATCCAAGAGGGTTTTTTTAAAATAGTTTATTAAGCTTAAGAAGTAGGATAATTTCCTCAAACCATTAAGAAACACTTAATCCTACAATTTATCACAAACATTGAAAATGAACACACTGGAAGACACATGATCTTCAGGGTATAAAAATTGTAATATATATTTGCCACTGATGTTTCGTGGACTGTAAGTATAAAGTAGCATAAAATAAAAAAATACTGACGTAAACTACAAGTACTTAAGTAAAGTACTTGAGGAAATAACTTAACAGGTATGCACTGATCATTTATCTAATTTTATGAAGTTGTCAGGTGTTAATCAGGGTTATAGTTAGTGGCAAGCAGCACTAAATTTTGCTCAAAATATATATATTGCATATAAAATGCAAATATAACTTTATTTGTTAGATATATTATAGTTATATATAGTACGTGTAGTTATACACAGTATCACAATAATGTACACAACAGATATGGCTCGAGGAATGCTCATTGCTCATGTGGTGTGGCTCTTTCACGTGGTTGTGTTCCCTCCAGCAAATTTTATCATGGCGGGTGGTGGAGAAAACAATGTTTTGCTAAGAGCAGTGGTTCTCAAACTTTTTCCACATCGAGGACCCCTAAACAGACCCTTTTCCCAGCAGCCATTTTGGCATGAAGTACTAGGGTAAACACAGGTGTTACCAATATTAATTAAGGTTGCGTTCAATACAAACATTGTCAGGGTGCTGATCTTGTGTATGTTGGCTGGATACTGGATAGCCTGTGCTACACTAAATGGAACAGAACCTTAATGAATTAAACCTGTCTTTAATTGCTAGTTCATGCTAATAAGGCTTCTGTGATATGGGGCTACTGACAAAAACTGGACCATGGACCCCCATGAGATTTTGTTTAAGGAAAGGGTCCCCCATCAGATGAGGATTTTGCCTTTACGTAGATGTTCTATTACAGAAAGTGTATGAAAGCCATGACTACAACTAAAATAATTATGGTGAAAATAAAATTTTCCCCTTTTTGTTGGGACCACCTGGAGCCCCCTCAAAAACCCCTGGTGGTCCCTGGACTCCACTTTGACACCACTGGCCAAGAGCATCTGGGCCGCAACATGGTGATGATTTGGTAGAAAACCATAAGAATATATTGAACTGCAACACAACAAAACAATTTAACCTGACTTCAGTAATCAAAATCAAATACAAAGATCATTTTGGCCAAAACAACAACAACAATTAACTTTTCACATTGACACATAATATGATTACAGGAAAACTACAATATTTTATGTCCTTCTTCCTTTTTTCACAAGTGTGGTCATAGTCATAATACCACATTTTATGTGCAGACAAGTGGTATTCTACATACAGCTTTACAATAACATCTGTTATTATCGGATATAAGCCATTTATTTAAACAGCTTATTTAGAGCTGAAAAGTAAAAGTTGAGTTCCTGTTGGATATTGTAATCATCCTTTGCATTGCTCAGTCTCTGACATACCATAGCTGCCACAGGAATGCACCAGACACAGTTTTGTTTACAGTGGCACGTGGCTAACCTCTATATAAAGCCGACAGTGCAAGTAAAATCAATGTGTTTACGTTAAAATTCATACAACAGGCAACATGTAGTGACAAGGTACAGTGTGTGGCAGCGGCAGTTGGATTAACATGATAGATTACATAAAGGGCAAATATTGCTTTAAACTCTGTGCACAAATAAATGCATGCTGCGTCAGTGTCAGTGTGAGAAGTAGCGCTACATTGCGATGAATGATTACCGTGGACATTTTGGGTTACAGCTTTTAACTTGCGACATAATGGCTGTGATCTTTGAACTTTCACTTTTTATGTTCAAACAAGTGTCGTAAATAAATGAATCAAACGTGTTTAACCATGTCTGAAGCTTGAGTATGGTGGGTCTAGCTGAGTGACTACAAGTTTCTCTATTTTTGAAGGCCTTGGTTTTAAAAGAACGAAACTATTCTACTTTGCTTTTTTCCCCTCCCACCCTCCATCTCCCCCAACTCTCACCTACCCACCTCTCTCTCTCTCTCTCTGGTGTTTCTGTGGGTGAGAGGCTGTCACCAAGGGGACAGCTGTCATTGTCGCCATGGGGATGGGCTCCACAGAGCATCTCAATTACTGAGTGGGACAATTAATAAGCATCAAAGCCTGGTTAATATTTCACCAGCAGCACAGAGCAGCAACCTGGCCCACAGCTCTCGGGTCCACATGAGATGCATCATGGAGAGGTGGTGGAAGACAAAAGGGAACAGGAAGCAGACAAGATGGGAATAACAGTGCTGAGACGACGGGGATGATGAGACGAGATGAGTGAGGCAGCAGAAGGGCGGAGGAAGTGAGAATAGAGAGACAGAGCTGGGGTACAGAAGCCTCTGTGTTCGTCTGCACAGCAGGAAGTGCAACATTTAGGACAAGTTTATGGCATCCTAATGAATGTTTTTTTAATTACAATATTAATTTTCATCATCACCAAAATGATAACAGTTCGTTCTGAGAGGGCAATGAATGTGTGCGACACATATCATGACAATCCATCCAATTATTGTTTAGATATTTTACCGAAAAACAAAAAATGTGAATCTTATAGTGCCGCTAGAGGAAAAAGTTATGCAATCCCCAAAGTTATTAGGATTCGTCCACTGGGGACCACGAGTATTCTGTGCCAATGTTCATGGCAAGATATTTCAGTCTGGACCAAAGCGATGGCTCAAGTCACTGTTAGCATGGCTATAGTGTATACCATGTTTACTGTTAGTGCTGAAACAAGTGGATAATACTGAGATTAGTTCATTGATAGAGTTCAATGATCTATAAAATGTATACATCACACTTTACAGCTTCTAAATTGTGAGGATTTACTTTTTTTTTCTTTGTTTTGTATCAATGTAAATTCAATAAATTTGGATTTGAGTGTCAGTGGGACAAAAAAGGAATTTGAAGACATCACTGTAGACTTTTGGGGAAATAATGATTGGGAACTTTCCACTATTTTGTGACATTTTATGTGCTAAATTATGAATTACATCACCAACATCACAAATGTAATTGACAGATTAATAGATCATTAGAGTAATTATTAATTAGTTAACTCTTTACCACCCATCCCCTTGAAAACAGTATATTTGTAAGGTTTTAGTTGTTTACTCTGCCCTGCATTTTACCTGGATTATTTATAAGACTGTTTTTTTTAATGACCACAATGACTGAAAAGACAAGAGTCTAATTGGCCAATACATATATTACATATTCATACAACCTTTACAGTACTAGCAGTCCATGAATGTTCCACATAGTTACAGCATCCTGTGAGGGGGACACTGGGTGGCTGTGGGAAACTAGTGTGCAATACAAATGTGTAAAAAGATTATTAGAAAAACTTGATTGATCCGACCATCCCACCGTTAACTTGTTTCAGTCTGAACTTGACATCCTTCCCTCCCCACTGAAGACTGAATAAGAGTATATGAAAGTAGGAGAATCAGGTGGAAGCAGATGAAAGAGGCATGGGCAAGACACACAAACGAGGCAAGAAGAGGAAAATGGACAGGAGGAGGAGGAGAGGAGGAGGGGGGTAAATGTGAGGAAGATTAGAGGGAAATCACTGTTGGAGAGGGGAGGATGAGGGGGACATGGAAGGCAAAAGTGTTGAGTAATGGAGTAATGAAGGTAGGAGGACAGAGGGGAAGTGGGAGGGACTGTGTCGCTGTGAGGCAGATGTATTGACGAGCCGGCTGGCTGATCAATGGGATGTGGTCAATCAACAGAGTGATCCATATGCTCTGACCTTACTCTGGACGGCTGAGGGACGAGGTGTGTGTGTGTGTGTGTGTGTGTGTGTGTGTGTGTGTGTGTTTAAGACTTGGGTCGCAGTTAGGGTGAGGGTTAGGCAAGTAGTTGTTAAGGTTAGGGTTAGCTTAAGGTTAAATTGGGTTAGATTAAGTCTCCAGGAAATGAATGCAAGTCAATGAAATGTCCACAAGTGATGGAAACAAGGACGCGCGTGTGCGTGTGTGTGTGTGTGTGTGTATGTGTGCCTATTTATATACCAGAGTATACTGATATAGAATGAGATTACATAACTGCACATCAATTACGCCGTCCTGATAAACCATACTGTTAGATTTTGCATGCTTTAGGCTACTAAAATCACGTATACTTCCACATCGTATGTACACGAACAAAGCTTGTAATAACATTTTGACAGTACTGCATTGTGAAAATAAGCTTTCTGAGAGTTCAAATTCAAGATTCACCACAATGAACATTTTGTTTCCTCTCTTTTTTGAAGTACGTCATGATCATATGTTAATCCAGCTGAGAGCAGGGTCTGTATTAAAACCTCTGGCATTGCAGACTCTTCAAAACAGTATTACCATGCTATAAAAATGCCATTTTGACAAAATTAATAGTAATAACACTGTGGCAAGCGCAGCTAAACATTCACTGTAATGGTTTAAGGTTTCATGTCTCTGACAGTTGATTTTCATTGTGTCCAAGCATAAACTGAAACTCATGGCTACCTGAAAGGTAGAAAACTATTGTAGTAACTCACACTATGCTTTGGAAGTAATGTGAAGTACATGTTTAAAACTGCATGTCCTCGGCTCCCACAGCGCTTGTGCTGAGGTCATCTAACGTAAAGCGGGACGAGATAAAAAAATAAAAAAAAGCGGAAAAGTGGGCCAGCATCACATGGTAAAACTGAGGACAAAACTTGCAGACCCAAAACAAATAGCTCTTTATCCCCTTCTAAACAGAGCTACATGTGGCAGGCAAACATCACAGTCCCGACGCAAATTAGATTACATGACAAGAAACCGTAACAAATGAGTTGCGGTGCGTGTATCTTGAAGACACTGAACCAGGTTGTGGTGCAGCCTCACAATATCGACGTTGTTGTGTTCACAGTATAAATGGCATTTCATATTTCGTCAAAGAGGCAGGAGGAATGTGAGGAACTGAGGAAGGATGATTACAGGCCGGACCTCAGATGCCCAAATCTGATCTAATGCATGTCCAAGCAGCTCCCACAGATAGATAGATGTCACAGACAGAGGAGGGAAAGCTGCAGAGCTAAAGTGCGGCATAATGGGGGAAAAAAGCTTTTCCGTGGCTCTACAGAAGTAAACGGGGACTACATGACTTAGTCAGAGACCACAATACTGACCGAAAACCAACCAGACAGCCAGCCAACGTCTGGAGACACACATAAAGTTTGACAGCAGATGTGTGCAGTTGGATTCAGAGTTAAATAACACTCTGCTGCACTGCCAAAGACATGCAGACAGCAGGGAGGGACTTTGTCTAAGTGCAGCTTAAGGTACACCTGGTTTGACATCTTAAGAGAATATCTTGGATTAAATAGAAATGCTATGAATGCTGTAACCACAGAGGTGCTCATGAGGGATGAACCAGACCTTATTAGCCATGAAGTTAAGTTTCAATTCACTGTTTTTGCAAGAAGTTTCACACATTCAGAAGCTGTTGTTCAGATTAAATTTGGGGAAAAGAGAGCTATGGTATCGAATCGGTATTGAGTATCAGAAGGTGCCCTGAAGTGAGGGGTCAGAATCTGTCCCGGAAAATAAAAAGTCAAATGAACTCCCCGAAGGTGCTCACTGGCCATGCCATGCAATGCAGTATGTGCTGGGAAGCTCTCTGTGTGTAAATGTATGAATTCTGTGGAGCAGCAAATGACACATTAGTCTCTTTCCCGGTTGAATAAGTTAAAAAAGAACTCGGTTTCTGTTGGATGCTTGACAAAATGTATGCATATCATGGCCAGGGGACACAAAAACATACTGTAGGCCCATTCCAGTAACCACAAGCACAATGTCTACCACATCAAATATGCTGTGCAAACAATCCAATAGCAGGAGTGTATGTTTCTTAAACTGGGGGCCCTGTTTGTTTCAGTGCCTGGGGGTCTGTTAAATTTCATTTCACCTGCACAAGGACATGTTTTCAGACAATACATGCAAACCTGTGGCTTTCAGGGCCTGAGGACTTCTGCACCAATGCACTGTGGGCAACACTGAAACAGTCACACATCAAACATACCCAGTCTTCATAGTGTCTGGTGCCGTTCTGCAGCAGGTCCTCCAGCTGGATGGTGCAGTTGGCCACAAAGTCATCATATCCGATGGGTGCATCGTGGAAAACAGACAGCTCCAGACTCCGTCCCTCACGGACCTCAGTGCAGAACTCCTGGTGCCAGGCGGGGCTGTTGGTCTTGGTCCTGGTTGCAGTCTGGCCAAGCCGGGTCTGGTCAAGATTCAGGGCCAGGTAGGGGTCCAGTAGGAAGGAGCCACTCTTCCCCACAGCGTGGCGCAGGGCCCATGGGGTGGGCTTCAGGTCCACAGCCTCACACACTCGCACCTTCAACAGGCCACTGAACACGGGCATGGCTGCAAGCTCCTGGGATGTGGGTGTGGATATACAAAGGTGTGTGTGTGTGTGTGTGTGTGTTTAGGCTAGTCTGCCTGTTCCTGCTCCTGTACACAGAGTGTTTCCTTCCAATGAGCAGGGTCACTGCACAGTCCTGCTACATCCCATAATGCCGCTGGCTCCTTAGACTGTCAGCCTAGTACAGCCATATCAGAACACTGTGTTATTCACACACAGAAAACACACGGAGACACACACTCACGCTTACAGTACAGCTGATGGATCCCTAATGGGCTGAAAAACGCAGTTAACAACGCAGACTCACACCCTTCGGGAGTCGCTTGCTGAACGCTCTCCCACCCAAGCGGCTACCTTGTTTGTTTATGGTCGGTCCCGTGCGCCAGACAAGACAAGACTCCGTTTTCGGCGGAAACAGACCAAGATACAAAACGTCAGTGAGAGGGGAACGCGGGTTAATGGGCTCCGGTTGGCTTCATTTGGAGCCCTGGAGCTTCCCGCGGTCCTTGTGTGTCTCTCCCGGGTCAGGGTGGGAGAGAGCGCGAGCAGCCGCGCCTAGCCATCCGGGATTGGTGCTCCGTTTCCAGCCCCTCGCTCGCTCTTCTCTGGGATAATCTCCTTGCTTTCGACCTCACAGCGCCGCGATATTTGCGCGTACTCGCGCAAATAAATGCCTTTTTTGCCCCCTAATGCAGTCTTTTTCGGGCTCACGAGCACCCCTAATACATCACGGTGCTCCGTACCCGCTCGGTTTTTTTTTTTCTCTGTTCAGTCCTTGCGCGCGCGCCCCCCCCCCGTTTCCCGTCCACTCTTTCTCGTGAATCCGTGAGTGAGCGCGAGCTGCAGGAAATGCGCAAAACGCGTCACCCGCGCTGCCGGGCTCTGCGCCGGATGAGAGAAGAAAGACAGAGAGTTGTGTGTGTGCGTGTGTGTGTGTGTGTGTGTGTGTGTGTGTGCGTGCATGTGTGTGTGCGTGGGCATGTGCGTGCGTGTGCATGTGCGTGCGCGCGTGCAAATGGAAGAGGTGTATTTTGAGCGCAAGAGACGAAGAGAGGGATGGAATTCACCCGCAGGCATGGAGTGTGTGTGTGTGTGTGTGTGTGTGTGTGTGTGTGTGTGTGTGTGTGTGTGAGAGA
>JBBPCS010000489.1:0-15853 GCA_037974645.1 Hollardia meadi | reverse complement strand
AACAGACCAGGTCACACCGACTCCCACGCAGCACGCACGCACGCACACACACACACACACACACACACACACACACACACACACACACACCTTCAGTCTGTAATCTCATGATCTCACACACTGGCACTGTATGTGTGTCTGAGAGTGTGTCAGTGTGAATCTTCTCTGTTTCTCAACGCAACGCGAAGTCTGTTGTTCCAGAGTTTGTCTTCACTGTAGATTCTTCCTCCAATTTTTTATTTGCATACTTTTACTACGTTGAGGCATCACAATCATATATTTAACGGTCGTCCATTCACTCTGTTGTTAGTGCCCTAGCTGTTTTATTCTCTCCTGCTTTAACAACCCACCTTCCCCATAGGGATCATTAAAAGTTTCATCTCATCTACTAATGTTAGGCAATGGTCTATTTAATTGGTGTTTCTAGCTCCCCACCCCCATCTCCTTCAACCATTCCCTTTAATAGTTTTGACATTTAAATGACATAGTACATATATTTAACCTCTCTGACTCATGTCCTTTCACGTTCAGTGCTCATAATCAAGAAGCACATGCAGTACACCCTTATCTTTACCAAGGATAAAAATACGTAATGTTAGTAACGGGTTCACTCTCCGTTGAAGGCTAATTTAACCAGCAATTCTAACCTCTGTCCCCCTTGTCTCCTTGCGCAGTGACTAACTACAATAATGTGGTGGATGCCGGCTCAGACTCAGATGACGAGGACAAGCTGCACATTGTGGAGGAGGAAGGCAGCCTGGCGGATGGGGCCGACTGCGACAGCACCCTGCCAGAAGACGAGCACCCCAGGGAGCGCTGCTGGGACGGAGGTGAGACCAGGCGCATGCTCATAGGGCACATTATTATCACACTTTCGCACTGAATCATGCAGATACATCACCTCTTCTTCCTACCCACCATTTCTGCAATGTTCTGTGACTTCCGTTCCACTTTTCTGCACTTTTCTTCAGTTCAGCACATGCGCTCATTCAATCTAATTTTCTGCTTTAGAATCTTATTTTCCAAGAATGTGAAAAATTATACCAGTGGGGTATAACAGCGCTCGATTCACTCTTTGCCAGAATTGTCTTTATACGAGTGCCAGCCTATTGAGGCAAGGCAAATTGAGGCCTTTCTTAACGCTAGTATCATCTAAATTACACAAATCAGCTCAACTATCAGAACAAATGATCTATTTAGAGTATATTTCTATAGCATATAGTCCTCGTTAGGCTGGCAAAGTGTTGTTGATATTTCTTCATATCAGCTCAGGATAAGAGCACTACTTAGAAAGGCCTCCAGCCCAATGGCAAATGTGTCAGCCTCTTTATGTTTTGCTACGACATCAATTGTTTGACCGTCTCATTTTGACCTCATCTGACGCGATGCAGGCTAAGTTAAGAAATGTCCTGCTGACATCTGTGCACGGTTAAGTACCTTTGTCTCATTGTGAAACAGAGTGTAAGGAAACAGGTACTACACGTGGTGGGTTTCCAACTAAGGCAGGAAGCACGATATTAAACAAAGACAATGCCAACAGAGGGAGAGACCTTCGAGCACAGAGAATAGCCTCACAACCAAAGAGCCAGTGGAGTGGCTTTATGGCACTGGTGGGCATTGGAGGGGCCGTCGTGAACTTCTTTTTACCTCAAACCATGTGGAAGTGACATCAGAGGCAGCCCACTGCTACAGGAAGGGCTGATGTCACCCCCCGCCTTCTCTAAAACAACAATTGCAGGTGCTGAAGGATGTTTCAACCTGGGCCCAAGGCCTCTGTGTTGCTCTCCTGACCTCATATAAATCTGTGTGTGGCGCTGTTAGTTTTTCCGGCTTTGTGCCAAGTACAGTATCTGCAACACTGTGTAAAAAGCCGTACAAAGTGTAAATAGATATTCAGCCATAAGAATATTTATTTTAGGGTGTTGCTCTGAGCAGATTTTGGCTCGATTTTTAATGGTTGAGAGATGTGTGAGACAAGAGGTCAAGGTAGCACACGCAAAAATGTCCAGCGACCTATCACTTTCAGTTTAGGGAGGGATCTTTAGAAATTCCTCTCCAGTGAGTTGACCTCAGTTTCAGTTCAGTCGGTTTCAGTTGTACAGTTTTGGTTTGCACATGCACGCATACATGTACACACTGAAAACACAGGCGTGTGCACAGTGTAGCCACCTATTCCCCAGATTATGCTGTCATTTTCATCATTGCTCCAGCTGTACCTCTTGCATTAAGGGAAAGTTGGAGGAAGAATAATGTCATTGGTTTTGGCCAGGGCTCGTGAACATTAAACACTTCAAAAGCATGAGTTACACTGAAACAGCTCAGTGAGCTGGCTGCGCTCCACTCTTATGCCTGATCAGGCATATTTTCTTTTACCTTCACTCATGCGCGCACACGCACGCACGCACACACGCACGCACACACCTCTCTCACTGTCTCTTGCCCTCATCTCATACATCATACATACTTTGCTGTCACTCTGGATCGGACTGATGAAACACGGAGAAAGCCACAGTCCTTTAAACAAACACATATCTCTCGTCTCTCATCCCGTCATGCCTCCCTCTGTTGGTTTCACTCCTGACAACAGAGAGTCTCTGGTGCAGCCTTGAAAGGTGGCCACTAATCTTCTCCTCTTCGTAGCCCAGTTTGCTTCAAATTAAAACCTTGACACCCCTTCTCCTGAGACCGCTGCTCTCCAAAACCAAAAGGTGGTTTCTCAGTGCTTTGCCATTTCTCCTCTCCTTTCCTCCCCTCCTTTTTTATGCTCTCTCTCACTGTTTCACTGAGTCATTCCTCTTGATTATATGGTATCATGGGCCCCCTGTTCGCTGTCATTACTCATTGACTCCTAAATGATTATGCAGTGGTGGAACAGCCCGGTGTTGTTGCAGTAAACTGCAGTCTGCTCCCTTCTAACAACAGACTGACTTAGTCCAGGGAAGGAAAAGGAAGAAAGAGCTTTGACCTGAGGGGGGGGGGGCTTCTCCTTTATATGTGATGAGTTGTAGAGCATGATTACATCTCAGAGAACGTGCAGGGTGGGGCTGGAGAGCTTTCATATTGTGAAGCTGCAATGGCACTTAATGAGAGCGAAAGGCTGGGTTTAACTGCATGGAAATATAGCCTAAGGACACTACAAGATGACCTGCTTGTTTGTTGTGTTTGATGGGCACTTGCTGTACTCCATTATTCCAACCAGCAGTAAGGTTGCAAGGCTCTCACACACAATGACACTTACTATTTCTTCTCTGCTGGCCTGATATGCAGCGATAATCTTTGATTTTCCTTAGAATTGGACTCAAATCCATTTGGATCACTTTGGCAGCAGAGGACACACAGGAACACCTACATTCCTGCGTGCCTTATGTCACGATGTGATGCTAAAACTGAGCCACCCTTCTGGACAGGAAAGGAAGAATCTCCAGAGTGCTGGGAAGATTGTCCAGTGGAGAAACAAATGCTTGATAGCACTAAGCCAAGGATAAGCAAATCATCCTAGATTTGGAAATACCTCACATCTATTCTCTGGCTTACCTCCTGTTTATGGGAAATAAAGCATAACATCTTTACAAATGATTGTTGAGTATTTGAGCTGTTTGTGCAAATCCTTATCGCTGATATGTCTCTCCTATCCAAGATACAATCTCGAACGGGTCTGGATGCACGATCACAGGAAGCAGTAGGGGCAAAGGTTGGCCACGGCAGGAAATGCAGCATGGGATACTGTTGTATCATGTTGTGGAGATGCAGGCAGAGAAGGATGAGAAATGAATGAGGGAAAGAGAAGAGGAGAGAGTGGGTGGTCTGGTGATTTTGTCCTAAGACGTACTATAGACAAACCATTTATGCTGCAAAATAAATGAAAAACAAACTACTTTTATAGATCATAAGAACTGCAAAAGAATGTCCTGCCACAACCTCCAGGGACCTTCGTTCTGGGGCTTTTGAACTGATTTTCCACTTGTGCAGTGGTGCATTCACATCCCTGCGTCAGCACATAAATGGCCTGTGTGATGTTTCATGTCAGGGGAGCAGCCTGATAACACAGGGCCGCCTCAGCGAGCCTGTGAACCCTTCTGGCTTCGCGCTGTACTTAACAAAGTGCCAAGAGAGAGAGAGAGAGACACACACACACACACACAAGAAGTGAAAACAACAGCTTGTCATAGCTTTGCACCACAGACCCCCAACCGGGACTTCACACACACGCTCAACATTTAGTAGCCTAGAGGTGCGTTTGAGTGTTTGGATGCTGCCTTTGAGCAGGCTACGGGAGATCAACACAGTTAGGTCAGCACTTTCTCACATGCAACAAGTTTTACAATGTCTTGTCAACAGCCAACAGAACTGTGAAATATAGACAATAATTATTTAAAGGAATGGTTTGACGAGTTGGGAAATGCACTTACTTTCTTCTTCAATATGACTCCAATATCTGTCTGTTAAATGTAATGCTACTGCCAGCAGGCAGTTAGCAGATTCTCGTGGAAAGAGCTAGCTGGTAGGTGTTGTACCCCTACAGAGCCAGGCTAGTGGTTTCCCCGTTTACAGTGTTTATGCTAAGTTATGCTAACTAGCTGTTAGCTTTAGCTTCATATTTAAATCTCCAAGATTTCAGTCCTGAAGCCGTGTGACCGTATTCAGTTATACACAGTGACTTAACATACATTTATTCAAGGGAATATAACTTTACAGCACAGACCTGAGATTGGTGTCAATTTTCTCAACTAACTCTGAAAAAGAAAAATGGAAGAAAAAAAAGTCCAATTTCTATTTCTCTAAGATGCTAAAAATGTGCAGACATGTCTAGGGGGAAAGCGGGGGAGAGAAGCTGTGTGATATGTGGGGGTTAGCAGCTCCCAGTGTGTTTCTGACCCTCACACTGTATGATGAGAATTCATCAGTTCGACTTTCTCAGCACCTGCTGTTGTCATCTCTCAGGGGCTTTTTACCGGCCAGGAGGTTTCTCCGAAATGGTCTTCAATAACCATAGCAACAAATGACTGTGCTCATATTGTTTCATGGCTTTGTTGAGGTGCACCAGAGGAAGCCAGAGCAGGGTTGTATCTAAGAGTACTGGTATTCACTGTGCGTTGGTGAGTCATGAAGTGCTACACCTGTTTCCATCTCTGAGGAGATCACAGCTGGCCCCGTCTTTCAACACACACACAACTCACAAAACACAAGTCTCAAATCTCCTCTAAGCAGGACAAATGTTGAAATCTCTGAGTAAAACATCTGCCCAGTCAACACAACCACAGTAGCCTAACTTTGCTTTAAGCTGATAGCTCACCCTTATAATTATTCTGTGGAATGGTACACATAGGCACACTAACATATCCACTGAGGAATAATGCTCAGTTTAATTGCCGACACACTACACTTGGTTCCGGTAGAGACTTCAGGAAGCTCTGGGAGACGGAAATAGGGAAGGAAGCCTTTGTGCATCCTAAACTCCATCCTCAGGTTACACTTCCTATAAGCCGCAGCTCGGTAATTAGTGCTCGTTAGGTTAGCTAGCTGAGCTCATGTGATGTGGAGGAAAAAGGTGCTTGGCTCCCACATGCAGGCTCTCATTTGCTGGGATATTAAGCACAGTCTGAAGGCCAAGCCTCTCCAGAGAAAGCTGAATGCGTGTGTGTGTGTGCGCGCGTGCATGCATCCGTGATATCTATCCGCTGCAATACATCAGGACAAGATTCATCACCTAATTATCAGTCCCAGTCTCAACAAGTACCTTACCTAACATTGTGAATAAAGGCTTGCCATTCAGTTCTAACAAAGAGCTTGATGCTCCTACAGTAGCCTATGGTTTTTCATGCTAATTAGCTTTCTCATCCCATTGTGAACAACAGCATTCAGGATGTTTGTTTTGTTTTTTTCTGCCGGTGCCACATGCCTCATCTCAGGCTGCTGAACTTGTCATGATCAAGGGCTTGGACTGCAAGATCCGGTTCAGCTATAATGACACTCTCTGTGACATTATTGGATTATCACATTTCATATACAAAGGTTAAGGTGTCATATGTACAGCCTATATCAATACAAAAAACATGCAAGTCTTGAAATAACAGGGTAATCGATAATTCCTTTTCGACACTAATCACTGTGCATTTGTGCATTCACAGTGAAGGAAGACTGCATGTCGGACGGCGAGGATGATGTGAGCACAGACGCACTGGTGGAGGAGATGCTCCAGCAGGGAGACACGGCGGTCATCTACCCAGAGGCCCCAGAGGATGAGCCTCAACGTCAGGGCACCCCTGACGCTAGCGTCCATGACGAGAATGGTACAGGACATCAGCACACAGCATTCACAGACCATTCATCTCATACAAAAAAGTATAAATGCACTTATCAAGATCATCTTTGTGCGTACATCCCAACTATTATGTGCTTTGTGCATTATTCGCTTTGAATGTCATTTATATGTTTGGTAGTAGCACAGACAAGCACATACACACACTGAAAACACACACCACTATTTCCAGCCGAGAGCTCACAGTCACTGAGCTCTCACACTATTACTGCACCTACCCAGTAATTACTCGCCCCCTGGGGATGGCTGTACCTGCTCCCCGTCTCACCTCAGGTGTTAACTCCACCCCATTAACGCGCTCTCCGACATCATTACACACACCGCTATTTGTTAAGTGCAGCACGCTGGGGCCTTGATTGCTCTAGGGCTTTTGGCTTTTACCTGTTACCACAGAGGGGAAAAAAGAGAGGGAGGAGGGGAGGGGCAGAGGCAGAAGGGGGAAGAGAAACAGCAACACCTGAGTAAATTTGTCACGTATGTGCAAGCTCTGACTCACAGCTACCTGGGCGATAATGTGTGTGCGTTCCCATCCCGAGGCTCTCACCTGTCCCGCAGGGGAACTTAATACATCACCTGTTAACAAAGTAATGCTTTACCTGTGTGGGAGCCAGGCAACTGAGACCCTCTGTTAGCCAGCTTGTTGTCTAGGCAGGCGGCTGGTGTTTACCGAGCTCACTTTTCCTTACATGCGTGGGTGTTTTTGAAAGGCTTCTAACACACAATAGGCAATCAAATGGTGGAATTTCAGGAGCATGAAAGCTGTAATCGCCGGGCTTTGTGTCAGCTCGTAGTACAAAAGCAAAAATTAAAACCAGTGTGCCATTTTTATAATGGCAAGAAGGCGTTACTATGGATCACTAATCAGCCTTTATCCATTTGGTTACCTGGCAGCTGTTTACCTGTGGGGGAGGATCTCTCAGGGATTGGTGAAATAGCAGAGGAGTGTTACTGTTGCAAGCCTTGTGTAACATCAAAGAGCCCTCCCCACTCACCATGTGTTTTTAACCCTCTCTTTCCACCCCCCACCTTCACTCTTAACATATGTCGTTACAACACTCTCCTCATGTGTTTTTATCACCCAGGAACTCCTGATTCGTTCTCTCAGCTGCTCACCTGCCCGTACTGCGCACGTGGCTACAAGCGTTACAGCTCGCTGAAGGAGCACATCAAGTACCGGCACGAAAAGACTGAAGAGAGCTTCAGCTGCCCAGAGTGCAGCTACAGCTTCGCTTACCGCGCTCAGCTGGAAAGGCATATGACGGTCCACAAGAGCGCACGGGATCAGGTAAAAAGTGACTGATAAACTAGTCAGGACTGGATACTGATAAAAAACACTCTGCTGAGACAGAAAAATCTCCTGTTACTGTATCTTCTAATGTTTTAATGACTTGAACAATGATTTTTTTTCTACTCTTAGTGTTCTAAGTAGTTGTAACTATAAATGCAGTTTTTTATGTATTGAATTGTGAATCTTTGAGTGTTCTTTTATTAGCATACTGCTGCTCTGGTACTATAATCTTAGACTAAAGCTAAAAATTTCTGTCTTCTTTTTTTAATTTATATTAAAAACATTCTCTGCCTCAGTTTAATATTCTAATATTCCTATGTTTCAGTCTACACTAGACATTTTCATTGTCAAACACTACAGCTGGATTAGTTGTGATTGGTTTCAGTAGCCAGATTTAGATTCTTAATTATGCAAACCTACATAGAGAAGCTTTGTCATGTTTCTTTAGCAGCACGCTTCCAAACATGATAAATAAATATGAGCTTTAGCCCCCCATTGATTAATGACATTGTGACATGAATTAGTAGCAGTTCAAAGGTTATGTTTCCATTCTGTATCTTACTGAACGTCCCCTCCCTCCTTGTCTGACAGAGACACATCACACAGTCAGGAGGCAATCGTAAATTCAAATGCACTGAATGTGGCAAAGCATTTAAATACAAGCATCATCTGAAGGAGCACCTACGCATCCACAGTGGTGAGTGTACAAGCCCTGTCACCATGACAGCATTCTGTGTGTTTGTGCGTGCACATGAGAAGGTCTAATGTGTACGTCTTTGCTGTGATTCTCTACTGGCCACCGATGTTCCAGTGTCCATTGAACCAATATTTATGTTTTATTTATGTTTGGGCCAATTCTCTGTATTTAGATATCCTTCATCGTGTTTCAGTCCATTGTGTGCTCTTCCTTAATGTGCCATAATTGTGTTTCTTTTGGCATTATGGGACAGCAATTAGAGAAGGGCATTTCCCAGTGGTGCCATTACATCAGCATTTAAGCATCATTGAAATGCATTAGAGCTTTTTCCTGCCATACTGCTCATAGCCTAGCTTGCTCATTTAGCTTAATTCATTCACTAATGGAAATCTGTTTCTCCCCACCCTATTTCTATCTCTCTCTCTGTTATACACATTGTGGTTTTATTCAGGAGAGAAACCCTATGAGTGCTCCAACTGCAAGAAGCGGTTCTCCCACTCAGGCTCATACAGCTCTCACATCAGCAGTAAGAAGTGCATCAGCGTCATCTCAGTTAACGGCAGGCCGCGCTTGGGGAATGCCAAAACCCAGACCCAGGGTCCATCACCAGTGCTGCCCACGCCCCCCTCAGTTCTCCGCACCCAGATTAGAGAGAAGCTGGAGCACAGCAAGCCCCTGCAAGAGCAGCTGCCCCTCAACCAGATCAAGACTGAGCCTGTGGACTACGAGTACAAGCCAACAGTGATAACATCCCCAACTGTGACCGCCATGAATGGTGGGATTTTCAACGGAGGTGCTGCAGCTCCTCTGCAGGGCACAGTACAGGCCGTGGTACTGCCCACTGTGGGGTTGGTGTCACCCATCAGCATCAACCTGGCAGACCTGCAGAATGCTCTCAAAGTGGCAGTGGACAGTAACATCATTCGCCATGTGCTGGAAAGCAATGCCAAAGGCCAGGGGCAGGTGAACTCGGGGTTAACCACTGGAACTGTCCATGCCCCATCGCAGCAACTCATCTCAGCCATCAGTCTGCCTATTGTGGGTCAGGATGGAAATGCAAAAATCATTATAAACTACAGTTTGGACCCCAACCATGGCCAGCTCACAGCCCACAACCTGAAAAAAGAGCCTGAGCCAAACTCACCAGCTCAGACCACCACTGATGCCTTCAAGTCCCAGAAACTCCCAGAAGATCTTACCATCAGAGGCACCAGGCCCAACGAGACTAAAGAAAAAGAGGAAAAGACCACTAAAACTTGTCTCCTGTGTGATAACTGTCCCGGTGGGCTGGAAGCACTCCATGCCCTCAAGCACTGCAAGACAGATGGTCTCAGGCTGAACGGAGCAGGCCTGGATAAATCTGAGTCTGCTGTTGCTGCCCTGCTGTCAGAGGGAGGACTCTGCAGTCAGCCCAAAAACCTCTTGTCCCTGCTGAAGGCCTACTTTGCCTTAAACGCAGAGCCCACCAAGGATGAGCTGGCCAAGATCTCTGACTCAGTTAGCCTGCCAATCCATGTGGTTAAGAAGTGGTTTGACAAAATGCAGGAGGGTCAGATATCACTGGGTGCTCCGACACCTCCCTCAGAGGAAGAGGACACTTGTGAAGCTAACAGTGTAGTGTCTCTAGTCCCAGGGAAGGACACAGCCAATATGAAACCTTCTGTGACCCAGGACAGCCCTACAGAAGCCACCCCAGCAGAGGTCAACGGCACTCACAGCTCACCGGCCTCCCCCACGCCACTAAACCTGACAGCTGGTGGTCCCATCCAAGCCCATCCTACCCAGAGCACTGAGGGACCTCTGGACCTGTCGCTGCCAAAGCCAGCCAGAGAGGAAGTGGAGAGAGTGGTGGCTAAAACCCGTGTTTACCCCTCCCTTTCCTTTGGCTCTACCCATGTGGACGAACCTCTGAACTTAACTTGCACAAAGAAAGAAGCATTGCCACTCTCAGCCATGGGCACCAGCCCCATTGCACTGTACGCCAGCCAGCCAAGTGCCAAACCCCTCGACATTGTGACCACAATGCAATGCCTAAGGGCACTTGCCACTAACAACAAACAGACTATCCTGATCCCCCAGCTGGCTTACACCTATACCACTACAGCAAAAAGCCCCGCAGGGACTGAGACGCAGGAAACTATCCACCTCAACGGAGTGAAGGTGTGCAACCATTTATGTTCCCCAAACAGTTGAGCTTTCTGGTCTACAGTCCTTGACTTTGAGGGAAATACCCTTATTTGCTGTCTTGCAATGAGTTAAATGAGCTTAACTAAACGTAATGCTATAGTTAGCAGCTAGCTAGACTGACCAAAGGTCATTATTAACACACTATACTTAACTGTTAAATCCATACAAAAAACAAAATGTAAAAACCACACATCCGGGTTTTATGAGTTTGGACAAAGCCAGGCTAGCTTTGTGCTTAGCTAAGTGCCTGATGGTAGCATTATGGCAGCTACACAGACATTAGAGTGGTACCTCTCTCTAACTCTTGCCAAGAAAGCTTATAACCATATTTCTAATGTCAAGCTATCACTTTAATTCATCCTGTCTGTAATCCTCAGTTATGGTGTGGCCTGGAAGTTATTTTTGAAATTTCACAGCTGTTTTAGCTTCCTCAGCATTTCAGAGTTAGTTTTTAGTCTGCTAGTTTTATTGGTGGTCAGCCACAGCAAACAGGTTTTAATTAAAAACTTATTTTGTAAACTAAGTGATATACAGATCACTGCAAGAAAGCACACTGTGTTTAATCTGGTAGCTATTTTGAGCAAGCAAGTGGATTGGAACCAAGTTGGCCTTTCTCTGTTTGGAGCTATCAGTCAAACCCTTCAGTCCAGATCATTACTTCTTATTGCTCAAAACCACCAGAACATGATAGATAGTCTGAAACCATCCAAAATCTAATCAATAAGTCATATATAGAAATGTCAGAATTCAGTGCTTTGTAAAAATGATAGCCCTTAATAGTTCTTCATTGTACAGACACCTAATGGGCCCGTAATGATGGATGTAGATCTCTCTGGGTGTGTGAGTGATCTTGCTGGGCTGTCACCAATAGCACATGAGGCTGCACTTTACTGCAGAGCCTCTATTGATCTGCAGGAATCTGTTTAAACGGCACACCTCCGCCTGCGTCATTGATTTATTGTTGTTGTATTATACTTCGGTGTTAAGTGGATTGGCATAGACCTGCGTTGTAAAAAAAAAAGCGTCCCCCGTATATATCCTCTCTTTAATATTGCCTAACATCCTCTTTCACCGCATCCATAGATGAGTTACCAGCCCAGGAAAAAACTGTAGGCATGCTCAGAACTGAGTGGCTCCAGAGAAAGCTATGAGTAGGATATGACAAAGCATTATTTCCTGCAATGCACACGCACAAGTTGTTCTGTTGTACTGGTATTTTTCTGAGTCATTCATTGTATTTTGTTAGGAAAAACTCACTGTGATACATCTGTGTCTTCTCATATTCTCCAGGAGGAGAAGCAGGACTCAGAGGGCCTGTCCACTGTGGAGGAGCAGAACGACTCTGACTCAGGCCTTCAGAGGAAGAAGATGAAGAAGACAGACAGCGGCATGTACGCCTGCGACCTGTGTGACAAGATCTTCCAGAAGAGCAGCTCGCTGCTGAGACACAAATACGAACACACAGGTAAATACAAACTGTCATGCGCTTCCCAGGCCTGCACCCGAGCACAGCCAAAACCTCATAGGAATAAAACAAAAATGCAAAACCGGAACTTGTCTCACCATCACTCACTGTTGGGTCCTGGGAAAGATGAGTCAGAGTTCGATCGAAAAGGGGATTTTGAGCAACAGTGTAAAGAAGGGTGGACACCTCCATTCCAGCAGGTATTACTCAACATGCACAGAAGAGGTCTGAGAGTTTGTTTCCGCCAACTCCCCACCTCTGCACTGCCAGCTTCTCATGTGAAGCACCAAATGTTGCAAGAGGCGAGCTCTGGTAGTGATTTGGAACGCTCAAACATTATGATTCCGTGGCCAAGTGCAGGTCAACGCTCTCAGAGGCGTTTTTTTCTTTCTTTACTGCTCTCATACCTGGCTTGCAACCATAGTTTTCAGCTCCAAATGACCTCATCCTAGGTGAAACTAGCTGTTCCCTGCTTGGATAGTTTCCTTGAAGGTTTTCAAGCACAATTGTTGTGATTTTGTTGTATTGTTATGAAAGGTCCTCCTTGGATACATTGATGATAGATACCGTTATGGGCCTCTCGACCTTCCACACAACAGTGTGGGGGGATTCACTGTGATTGAACTGCAGTATTTATAGTTTTCCTCCCTTGTCTGTGCTTTTTTACTAAAAGCCATTTTCTTTAACAGAGATGTTGATACATGTTTATTTTCTCTTTCTCTGCAGGGAAGCGGCCCCACGAGTGCGGCATCTGCAGCAAGGCCTTCAAACACAAACACCACTTGATCGAACACATGCGGCTCCACTCAGGGGAGAAGCCATACCAGTGTGACAAGTGCGGCAAACGCTTCTCCCACTCGGGCTCCTACTCGCAGCACATGAACCACCGCTACTCCTACTGCAAGAAGGAGACGCAGAGCCAAGGTGGAGGCCGGGAGAGCCCTGAGGAGGACAGCGAGGTTCAGGCTGAAATGGAGGCGCTGAGCCGGGTGCAGGGGCGGCACCTGGCCCCCTCCCAGCTGGACTCGGATGAGCGAGGGAGCAGCACCAGAGAGGATGAGGAGAGCGAGGAGGAGGAGGAAGGTGTAGTGGACATGGATGACATCCAGGTGGTGCAGATAAGTGATGAAGGAGGGGAGGAGGAGGAGGAGGAGGAAGAGAGGAATGAGGAGGAGATAGAGAGAGTATTGGTTGAGGGAGGAGGAGAGGAGGAGATGACAGAAAAAGAGGTCAGAGAGGAAGAAGAGGAGGCTGACACAAGGCAGGAGGAGGTGCTTGGGAGCATTCAGGAAGAGGAGGAAGTCAAGATGGAGGAAGAGGAGGCCATGGATACAGAAGAAGGGCTGACAGAAGAGGAGAAAGCGGAGGTGGTGGTCACAGAGGAGAGCGGAGGCGAAACAAACAGGAACGCGGTTTCTGAAGACTAGAACCAGATGCCGCAGGAGAAAGGAGATAGTGACTAAAAGAGGAATAAGACACAATCAGATTCCTCCTCTCCCCGTGCAGAGGAAGAACACAGCAGATGATGTCCAGTCACTCTGAGTTCGCTTCAGTTCACTACTGTGTAGAAATCCAGGTGTGCCTGAAAAATTACTTGTGACTTTTCCACAGGAGAAAGAAATTTCTCACTGTCAGAAAAATCCATTTGTAAAGAAAATGATGAAGACGAACACAAATTTTAACAAATGAACGAAATGCATTATACAGACTTTGGAAGCTAGAGCCGACATGTTTTAGATAATGTTTTATTACTAAAACACCTTGGGTCATTTCTTTTTATCAGTGTTACTAATTTTATCATTCATATTTTAACCTTTAAAAGCTGTACAGTTGGGAGATATTTCTATACCTTTTTATTGCCAATGAACAAAAAAAGTCAGTATTTTATTAAGTTGGAAGGAAAAATCCTGTGCACTACAAGTGGCTTGGTTTACCTATGGATTAATCAGTTGAGTTGTGTTGTGTCTACCCTTCAGTATTACAGTACTAGATGTACCACGGCATCACGCTAGCAGATGTTAGCATGACATAATCATTTTAATGTTCTTTTGATTGGATTGTGAGCCTTAAGAAGAAAAACAATGGAGAGCGGACGGGTCTTTTCAGTCATTTAGTTTATTTTAGACACATCGTTGTCTTTACAAATCAGTGTTTTGTATGAATAGTCTGACATTTTTTGGAAATATGATCATTTCTTTTCTTGGTTGAGAATTAGATGAGAAGGCCAATAGCACGATACATGTCCATTAAATATACAGCCAGCAGCTGCTTACCTTAGCTTAGCATAGCATTAAGACCAGATGAGGGGTAAAACCAGCTGCTAAATCTAAAGCTGCCTAAGTTAACAGTTATTTCCTGCTTATCTGCTGCTCCACTCCGGTCCAGTAGGTGGTGGTAAAACATGCCAGATTATTTCTGACTTCCAGACAGTGCCCGTCATCGACATAAAGATGGAAAACACATCTCCACTTCCTCCCACTGTACAAAAATGAAGCCAAAATATCTGATATACGAGCGCTGCCATCTTGCTCTGGTGTCATTTGCAGCCAGAGAGTAATGATCACTCAGCTATCAATAATGATGTTTCATCCGAACTACTTACTAACCAATTAAAACCAAACTTATCAGAAAAATTAACACTTGAACATACATCAGTGTGATGATTGCTACCTAAAATGACAGAAACTATCTTTGGGGAAAATGTATTTAATGTGTACTTTGAATTTTTAGTTTGGCCCATGTCCCATCTGCTAACATCTCCAAGATATGTGGGTTTAAACACCTATACTGCAACCAGCCTCTAGGTGGCGATCAAGATGTTTTGGCTTCACTTTTGAGGATCTCTCATGTCGTCCATCTTTAATATGTCAATGCTGCCGAAGTATTTATGCTAAACTAGGCTAACCATCTCCTGGCTGCAACTTCATATTTACCAGACAGAGAGACAGAGTGGTATCGATCTCATCTAACGCTCAACAAGAGAGCAAATAAGCATCATTTCCCTAAATGTTGAACTATTGCTTTAAATGTTCAGAGCGAGCAGAAAGGGGATGTAGAAAACTGTCTGACCCTCCCTATATTTTCCCCACACACCGAGCCATATGCAAAAAAATCAAACTAAAACAAGAGAAACATGCATATCAAAAGTGCCATTGAAAATTGCTGTTGAAGCCTAGCAGCTATGATCAGGTATTGCCGGGTCCCAGATCAACTAATAAGCCGGAATACTGTTGACTTCAGCTCGCCACCAAATCTGAGAGAGTGGAGTTTAGCCAACCATGTGTTCCTGTGTCGTAGATTTCAGATCAGTTACTTTCATTGCTAATCTGGGCGGCTAAAAGAATTACAATGCACATGCTTTCTAATGGATGATGATGATGTATGATTTCTAATTGTTAACTGTTCTGCCTTTTCAAAGCGTATTCAGTGCACTTGTTTAACACACCATGAAACCCTCAGATGTCTCTTCAGGTAACAAAATGTAGGCAGATATGAATCCCAGGAGTTTAATTCAACAAAGTTTTTACCTGTCAGTATTATTTTTTTTGTCTCTTATGTTGGTGTATGTTCCGTTTCAGTGTGTGTACCGAATGTTTTCAGCAATGGCAGTGTTATCCCCACCCCCAAGAAGATGGGTGTGTCTGTTTAGTCATAGAGAACTTTTATATTTATGTGTCTTATTTTTTATATTTCTTTATGGTTATTTATTACACAATGTAGTGTACAATACTGTAGTTTGTATTAATACGATAATATATTTTAGTATGGAAAAAAAAGATTCAAAGGCAAATAACCACAAGCCTGGAAAAATGAGACTCCAGCATACTGAAGTATGTTTTTCGAACAAGCAAGATGATGTTTTTCCTTGGGGGGGGGGGGGGGGGGGACACGCACACT
>JBBPCS010000487.1:0-17254 GCA_037974645.1 Hollardia meadi | reverse complement strand
ACTTTGTCTGAAACAATGTTTGGGTGGGTTTTATGGGTCAAAGAACATCCACATAAATACCAGGACCCAGGGTTTTCAACTCGAACATTGTACTCTAGCCATGATCAATGTCATTCACTTCATCTCTCAGTGGTTTTAATGTTGTGGTTGATCGGTGTATTTTTATAGCTTTATAAATCCAGCCTGAATATGAACTTAGTTTCAGCAACAAGATTTTAGTCTGGAAAACATCAATTGGTAATGAATTCAGCTTCTGACCAAAGAGGAAACTATAGAAATTTGTTTTGAGTATAGCAACAACAATCAGTGCTGTATTGTGTATTTGAATGACACAGACAGTGAAATGTCTACGACGGTTACTCTGAGATGCCTGTTTCTCTTTTCAAATGTACCAAGAAACTGGTTTGAGTGGATAGCTTGGTTGAAATTTGATGCTCCCAGAACGGCTGACATTTCTTTCCAAGTTAGACGCCTGAGGTAAAATCCAGGTATAGTGTCAGGTAGTGATTTTGTGATTTCTTGTAAGCGTAGCATATTGTATACAACAAATGGTGGTAGAACACTCTTTTGAAACATATTCTGAGAACACCCCTGGGTGCAGGAAGGTTTATTGGTGATATTTTAGCAAAAATAGTGCACCAGTTGATCTTCTGTTATTTGCTGAAAGTGTGATCCACTTATCCGTTTTTAGTCCACCACCATTAACACCATCCATTACACAGGCAAAAATGCTTGTTCCGTTACAATGACTAAACTGAAAATTGTGGACCGACCATGTGAGGCTAATTTTAAAGGCTACAATTGATCTGACTTGACTTGTGTCTAGGGCTGCTACTAACAATTATTTTCATTATTGAATTTATCTGCTGATTATTTTCACCTTTGAGACAAAAGTGACGTCTTCAAATTGCTTCTTTTGTCCAACCAGCAGTCCAAAACCCAAAGATCATAAATGATCAAAAAAAATCCTTACATTAAAGAAGCTTGAACCAGCAAATGTTTGACATATTTGCTTTAGAAATGACTTAAATCATTATGATTAATCAATTATCAAAATAGTTGGCAATTAATGTTCTTTTGATTGACTAATTGATTATTGTCTAATGGTGGCAGCTTTACCTGTGTGGCTCTGGAAAGTTACAGTATATACCTCTGCAGGATTACTAGCTTCGCGGCTCGTCTTTTTGCAATACCCAAATCGGCTCCAGTTGGTGTGTGTGTGTGTGTGTGTGTGTGTGTTTGTGTGTATCTGAGGTATGTTGTTATTCACTGTCTCCTCGTATCATCCAATTTGTGCCATGTTTGGCTTGCGTCCCAGCGTTGTATGCTCCTGGAGGACGGCATATTAGCACTACAGCTCAATGTAATAATCTCTCTCTCCCTTGTTTCTCCAGTCCCACCCCAATGTACCCTCCCACATACCTGGAGCCAGGAATAGGGTAAGGCTGCATTATTTCCCCATTATCTTTAGTTGGTGTGAAAACGGCATTTAATAACACAAGATAAGGTCATGGAGAGTTGTGCTCTTAGCTCACTCAATAGAGATTTTGCATTTGGTTTGTGACGAGGCTAAACGAAATGGAAGCTGAGAGCTTTAACCTTGCTGCAATCAGGATGATTTTGTTATTCAATCGTATCTTTCATAATACTTCAAGCTAACTGTTCTCTACCGCTGTCTTGCTTTTGTTTTCTCTTCCTTCTGTCTTTCTGTGATGGAACAGGAGGCACACACCGTATGGCAACCAGACAGACTACAGAATATTTGAACTCAACAAACGGCTACAGAATTGGACAGAGGTTTGTAGGCACATGCTTTCACACACACTCAAACATAATCCAATAATTGTGTTGGTAACTGGTTATTATTTCCCCTCTACACCCTGTAGGAGTGTGATAACCTGTGGTGGGACGCATTTACTACAGAGTTCTTTGAAGATGATGCCATGTTGACCATTACTTTCTGTCTGGAGGATGGACCCAAACGCTATAGTAAGAAAACAATTTCACTTCTTTAATCTTAAGTCCTATAGTCGCAGATGGACTGCATACTGTAATATTTCTCCCTGCCTTATGCTCATCATGCTTTCTCTCCTCTGAAGCAATTGGCCGGACGTTGATTCCGAGGTACTTCCGAAGTATATTCGAGGGCGGTGCCACTGAGCTCTACTATGTGCTGAAACACCCCAAGGAGTCCTTCCACAATAACTTCGTCTCCCTTGACTGTGATCAGTGCACCATGGTCACCCAGAATGGAAAACCCATGTTCACACAGGTGTGTGCTTGTGTCTAGTCTTGTCTAGTTATTACTGTGTCCACCCTTTGTTTGAAAATATGTACGTTTTTATTCATTCATTTATTAATACGGCTAGAAAACAACTTAGTACAACAAAGATATTATTGAATAAAAATCACTGGCAAATCGGTAAGAAAGTTTTTAGCTTGTGACTCCTAAACAGAAGACTGCACACTGACAACCCCTCATCGCTGCAAATACAGAGTGATGAGAAGTTCAAGTTTTCACAAAACGGTGCAAACATTTGAAGTGAGTCATGATCAGAATTTTTTTTTTTTTTTTTTTTTTTTAAGCCAGTTTACTGTCTTTTTAAAAAAAAAATTTAATTTAATTTTTTTTTTTACTTTTCCCCCCTTACCAAGTCTAATCTTGCTTGAAAGATGGTTGCAAGCCATTTTATAATTTGGAAATCTTTGCTTAGCAATGTGATCAGCCGGCTTACAGCCCTAGTCATAAAATTATAATGTTTGCTTTACATCTGTGGGCAGAAGTGCAGCTTGTACCCGTCTCTGCTGTATACTGACCTGAGTCCTCTGAACTGCTGTAGGTGTGTGTAGAAGGACGCTTGTACCTGGAGTTCATGTTTGACGACATGATGAGGATAAAGACGTGGCACTTCAGCATCAGACAACACCGTGAACTCATCCCCCGCAGTATACTGGCCATGCATGTGAGTGCATACAAAGGGAGTGTGTGTGTGGCCACATGTAGTTCACTGATGTGTTTGTCAGCTTTGTAATCTGTCCCTGTCCAATCTTTCAGGCCCAGGACCCACAGATGCTGGACCAGCTGTCCAAAAACATAACAAGATGCGGCCTGTCGAACTCCACCCTTAACTACCTCCGAGTGAGTGATACACACATACAACATTTAACCTCTAGCATGACACTGCTTTTGAATGTTTTTCTCTTTGTTGTGTCTTCATAATGTTCCAGTCATAATTTAGTCGAAGCTTTTGGGATATTATGATTCTGATGAAGTAGATTAATGTGACGACTCACTTATTTTTGATCCACCAGTATAGATGTTGTCCAAAGCATATGTTTAGAGACTGATTATTGTGTTTTAGTTGAGAGCAGCGGCTGTCGTCAACTAGTTGCTGCTTTTAAATAATAAGTACACAACATAAATAGAGAAAAAGATATGCTGTACATTGTGATGATTATCTGTCTCAGAGTCTCAAGTCCGTCTAAGTTGGTCTGTTTTTATAAATGTTGACATGGATTGTCTTCATGATGCTCCATTACAGTAGAGAGTTTCTGGCCAGTCTTGATGCTGTAGAGCAATGTTTTGATGATCGGGTCCATCTGTTGCATGTGTCTTGTGTACCACCAACACAAACAGATGACTGCACAAGTAAGACTGAAACTGCAGGTCCAGTGTTCTTGTTTACAGGAAACCGGTGGATAAAAGTCGCTGCAAAAGTCACCACCTGGCAAATGTAAAAGTGGTAGTGGTTGACCTTTATGGGGTTATCAATGTCGGATGCTGATATGTAGGGAGCAGGACAGCTAATATTTAATGTCTATCTCATGGAATTTTGTTTTTTTTCTGCATCAGATAAAATACTACTATTTAATAATGAATGAGACACAACCAGTAATGGTTTAAGATTAGGTTTTTTGTCATTTAGGATGAGAGAAACTTAAAACTTCATGTTTTGCAACGAAGATGGTGACTGTGGAAATAGTTGTAATAATAGTATAGGGCTCGAAACTAACCTTTTCCTCACTTTCCCAAAACAGTCCCAAAGCATATGTTTTTTTTATGTTTATTGACACACTTACACGCCTGATGGCCAATTTAAACAATCAAACACAAAAGTAAAACGCCTGCTCATGTACTAAAGTGAGTAGAGGAGACAACATGATAGAGCGGAGATTGGCATTGGCATGTGTCCCACTGTTCCACAGCATCCACTGACATCCGCCTGTAGAATGGCAACACTGACTCAAGTTGGAGTGCTAACATTGTTCCACAGCAGCACTGATAAAGCTGCCTCCAGGTGTCCCTGCAGACCTATTTTGTTTATCTGTCTTGTGAGTGTGAGCGTCGGCCGGTGCCGATTACCTCAAAATGCCAGATACTGGCCCCTTTAATTGGCAGACCGATTAACCAGTCTATTACTGAAAAGTGGTATGTGTCATTTTTGACATTGGTCTTACTGCTATATACAATATTGCCATATATTCCTCAGTACTAGAAATTCACACAGCAGTAATGCCGTCCCACACACTTGTTGCTCTTTTTGAAGTCAAAAACTAGATTAGAAGCTGTGTGGCCACTGGCCAATGATGCTCTGAAATATTTTGTTAGCTTGTAACATAGAGTCCTACTAGATGCTCAATAGATACTAGCAGTCAAAAATACTGTGTCTGTCTGCATGGGGAGTGCTACACGGTTCAACTGCAGTCAGCAGCGCCACCTCAAGTTCATGGAGGGACTGATGGGAACAGAGAGCTGTAGAAGCTGTAATTTGTTTTCTTCTAGTATTTTATCATCAGTTTTTTCACTCTGAGACTTTAAGTCCACAGAGGAAGTCATGTTACTCAGACTAGCTTTATTGTCAACCCATCCATATACAATTATATCGATGACATGAAATATTGTTTCCCAGGTGCAAAACATACATACACGATATGAAACAAATCTGTGCATAACATAGTAGTGCAAGAGACAAAGACTGTAGTGCAAAAACAATATAGACTGTCGCCTGGTCCACACAGAAGGCATGTGCAGAGCATCATGGCTGACTTGCTGATCTGCCATGAGTGTCCACACAGGCAGCGTTTCAGGCTGCAGTGAAATGCTGGTATGATGTCAATATTACTGTCCACAGATCATTTCAGGTCTATTTTTGATGGGAACTACGCGCCTGATGCAGAAAAAATAGGTGAGATTCCGAAACGATGAGAGAAGAGACACCTGTGTGAGTCACGTTGCTCATGCGGGCAGTATGGCTGCTCTAATCTGTTAATATTGGTGCCGAATGAATAGCAAGCGGTTCTGCAACACGCACTGCACACGCCTCCTGTGTGGACCAACCGTATAAGACGGGACAGAAAGACAAAGACAGTGTAACTGTAAACAGTAGTCCAAATGGACAGTGTAAACTGTGAGGTAGTGTAAGAGGAGCATCTCTAATGATCCTAAGCCATGTGTAATCTCTAACACCCTGCCTCTCTTCGTTCCCTCCACCAGCTCTGCGTGATTTTGGAGCCCATGCAGGAGCTGATGTCCAGACACAAGACATACAGCCTCAGCCCCAGAGACTGCCTCAAGACCTGCCTCTTCCAGAAATGGCAGAGGATGGTGGCGCCACCAGGTAGGCGGACACCACACACGATATCAGCACACACTCACACATCCACTGTACATGTACAGTATCTGTAACTCTTTCCCTTTATCCCATCTCTGCAGCTGAGCCATCAAGACAGGCCCCAAACAAACGACGGAAGCGTAAGATGTCAGGCGGCAGCACCATCAGCGGAGGAGGAGGAACCAACAACAACAATAACAACAAAAAGAAGAGCCCTGGCACTGGATTCCCTCTGTCCAGCCAAGTTCCAGTGAGTACACCACTGCTATCTAGTGTCGGCGCTCTGCTATTACATTCTCAACAGGAACAGTACCACTATGTTCATAGATGAACAGCTGCATCCATTCATTGAGGGAAGTTCACAGGACACTGTTAAACAAAATAATGCTACAACAAAACAAATGAAGTTGTCACTCGATGCCTGGTTGAAATTGTGAAGCACTCTGAGTGTAATCTTTCACCAGATAAGTTGTTTTTGTACTTGATGGCACAATATGTCAGGCAGTACTGTGTACATAAAGGGCCTATAAATAATTATTAGATAATAATAATAAATAATTGTCTTATTTAAAGTGAAACAAAGGTATGCAAATATTAACATATGACACATAATAATTGCATAATAATTATAAATGACTTGGAAGATGTGGTAGAGATGATGAAACTAAGTAGGGCATTTCATTGTCGATTAATCTGCTGATTATTTTCACGATTGATTGATTGATTGATGAAAATGTCAAAAAATTGTGAAAAATGCTCATCACAATTTCCCAGACCCAAAGTGACGTCTTCAAATTGCTTCTCTTGTCCAACCAAAAGTCCAAAGACTTGTTTACTCTCATAAACGACAAAGAAATGCACCAAATCCTTACATTTAAAAAAGCTGGAACCAGCAAATGTTTGACATTTTTGCTTGAAAAATGGAATAAAAACGATGAATTGATTATCAAAATAGTTGGCAACTAATTTTCTTTTAATTGATTAGTTCATTAGACTAATGGTTGCAGCTCTAAAACTTAGTGGAAGACGGATGTATGGTCTATTGGCTTCACCAAGAAGGTTCATTTTATAACGAGAAGAGATCAGTTCACCCTCTCTGACCCATTCTTCCCCACTAAAACAACAAATTAATTGCTGCACTTCTATTTCACGCCTCTGCAGGATGTGATGGTGGTGGGAGAGCCCACGCTGATGGGAGGGGAGTTTGGTGACGAAGACGAGCGTCTGATCACACGGCTGGAGAACACGCAGTTCGACGCGGCCAATGGCATCGACGACGAGGACAGCTTCAACAACTCTCCGGCACTGGGCTCCAACTCGCCCTGGAACAACAAGGCCCCCTCCAGCCAGGAGAGCAAGAGCGACAACCCCACCTCACAGGCGTCACAGTAGAGCCCAGATCCCCTGCGACCTCAACACAAACCCCTCTCTGTCAAACCTCAAAGCCCCCCCCCCCCAGCAGCCATGAGTACAACAGCAGCAGTCCATAGCCTGCTCACCAACCCAGACATCACTGTAGAACTCAGATTCATCTTGCACAGGTGGGCCGAGGGAGCTCAGAATGTCTCAGACGTCACTGAGCCAGAGGTATTTTTAAAAGTTATCATTACTGTGACTTCCCCATATTTAGGCAGTGTCCCACCTGTCTCCCCTTTTCACATCTCACACTCAAAATGTCCCATCGGCTCTCACTAATTTTCAGTTTGGACAGTGACCGGGGTAGATGTGACCAAGGAGGCGCGGGGATTTAATCCAGGGGGAGAACTGTGCACGCTAAATGATCCGTACTGAAGTTCATATGTAGGAAGGGGCGGGGTGGAGGGGATGTTGGCAGAGGGGCTTCAACATGGTGGCAAGTTGCTTAGGGATCACTTGTCTACTTATCCTCTAAACATGGCTCTCAATTCTGGTCTCTGTTAACGCACGAGTCACTCGTAATGTTTCTTATTAGAGTCTATGTGTGTGTGTGTGTGTGCGCGCGTGTGTGTGCGCGTGTGTGAAATGCGTGAGGAGAGAAAAGAGGCAGTCTGAGCTTATTTGTGGCTTTGCTGAAGCAGACGGACCAGAATTTAGAATCAGTATATAAAAAGCATTGAAATTCACACACTAGTAGGAGAGCTGAAATGTGGCACTGGGGAAACTTTACACACACAAACATAATGATTGAAGGATTTTGAGTCCCCTAGTGCCCGAGCCATCTCTGATTAGACTACAATGGATGCAGTCGTTCAAACAGAGAGCATTTACAACACACACACACGCATACACACACACACACAGTTACACATTTTAAGAGTTTTTATACAGTATATATTTCCCTAGAATGTTTTTTAATTTGTATTAAACGCATTCATTTCAATTGTTACTTTTTTATTTTCTACCAATACTGAAAAGCTACAGACCAAGGAGCAACACAGGACTTTTAACCCCCCCACCCCCCCCCCCCCTCCTCCTCTAAAATATATTGTTTTTACCTTTTATGTTTATAAAAGAGAAATAATTTAGTGTGGATGTTTTTATTTTGTCTTTTTGTTCCTTTTTTTTGGAGATTAAAATTTTTGTGTATTTGTGCTTGTATATTTAAGGTAGTAGCAAAGTTCTGTCTGACTGTAATAAAATGTATTCTTACTTAGATTTACCTAAAGCCATCCCGATCTAATGTAAAGAAACAAAAATAGGAAAAAGGAGAAAAAACACTCATGAACCCTTCCCCTCTATCGTCCCACCTGCTCTGTCCTCCTCCCTCTTTTTTTAAAACTTGTGTAAATTAAATTACAAAACCCTCGGGGGTACAATGGCACCATGGAGTGATGATTTAACTATTTCAGTTGATTTCTTCTTTTTGTATTTATTTTGGAAATTCACTCATGTTTTTCATCTATACAGGAATTGATTTTTCACTTAACATTAATCACAATTTTATCATCTGCAATTTTCAACTTGATGTCAAGTGAATGTGTGCTCACTGAACTTTAGTTAACCCGTGACTTTCATCACTGGTTAAAGCAGGGGTTTTTTTGAAAATTAGTTTTTGTAACCTGCATTTGTGCAGTGTCTCATGACCAACAGAATGATGCCATCAATCATCCAAACATCTTCTAAAGCCAGCTTAACATTAAGCTCAGTTGGCATATTTGGTAGCAACGCTGAGTCTATAAAGTCTGATTAAAAACAGCTGAAGCTCTGTTTATTCTTTTGTACATTTTCATGTTGTTGTTGATTCCAGCAACAGTTATGATTGAGTTCGAATGGTGACTTGTACCTTCTCCAATCCCTGTAGAAAAATCATTGTTTGATATATATTTTTTTGATTTGGTTAGTTTCTGCCCTTGATGATTAATGTATGGTACCAATAAAAAGATACATTTTCACTTTAAAAGAAATGTGTATTTGGTGAATTTGTAATCATTGCCACACAGCTGATGAATGAAGATGGTGTTAGTTGGTGTTTTTAGGTTGAACACTTCATTTAATTAATGTTTAAAAATAGGAGAAACCTGTAACACAAGGCGTGGGGAGGCATCTCTCTCTGGATTTACGTTAAAAAAAACTTTATTATTATTATATTTTTTAAAGGAACTAGAAACAGTCGTAGTCCCCAAACCAAGGCCTAGATCACCCTGATGACATCATCAGTGGTTATTTTTGCAGAGTCACATTAAACAACTGTACTCCTTTGTAATGAGTAAACTGGCCTTCAAGTTGTGATCCTAGTGAGAGAGGAAGAACCTTCTCTTCCCACTTCTTTATCACTCATCACTCCTCTTCTCACCTTGGGACAAACCCCTCCTCTGCGTAGTCACACCCCTCAGCACTCTGGGTGTTGTAGCATGTCAGACAAGCTTCAAGCTGTGCCGCTGTGCACTCTGCTGGTATTTTATCCTACAGGGTGGTTAAATGGTTTCACCAGCTTAAACAGGCCGAATAGAACAGCCCAGATAAACAGAGCAGTGCTCCAAGGCCCTGCTTGTGGAGCACGTTCTCACTTTGACATGAATGTGTGCATGTAAATACACCGATGAGCCGCAACATGAAAACCATCTGCCTAATATTGTGTCTCGTGCTGCCAAAACAGCTCTGATCCGTCGAGGCACAAGACCTCTGAAGGTGTTCTTTGGTGTCTGGCACCAAAGCACTAGCTGCAGATCCTTTAAGTCCTGTAAGTTGCGAGGAGGGGCCGCCATGGATCCGACTTGTTCCACAGCATTTCACAGATGCTTGATCGGATTGAGATCTTGGAATTTGGACGCAGAGTCAACACCTTGAACTCAGTGTGGCAGGCTGCATTATCCTGCTGAAAGAGGCCACTGCATCAGGAATTACTGTCACCTTTAAGCAATGTACCGTACTGTAATGTAATGTACCAAACTAGATTTCTCCATATAGCTTTGCTGAAATTCAAGTTTTTCCATTGTGGAGTAATGGGTACAGTTACCCCACTGCTTGTTGTCCTGCGGGGAACCATGTGAATTAACACATGCAGCTCTTTTTTACTTTCAAGACTGTTTGTCATGTTTCGCAGGTAAAACTGTTTATGTTTTGCACCAACTGACAAAATTACAAAGATGACCCACAGGCCTCAAGCTACATAAAAAAAGAAAGAAAAAAAGATACCACTCTAGTCTGGGGAGTAATGCGATGTGTTTAATTGTGCTGAACTTGTACTGAAGCTCCCACTGCTCTCGACGTCTTTGTGTTTGTGTTCTCAAATAAAGGCATGGCACATCACAAAGCAGTAAACATCAGAGGGAGTGATATATAGGGAGCTACGTCTTTTTAAAAATAACTTTCCCTTACTTGCTTGTGTATGACACATAAAGTACTCTCGCACAGCAATGCATGTTTACTTAAGATTACCATATACAAAGGGTCCATGTTTGACTGCTAAGTTTCATAGAGAATTTACAATTAAAGATTGCTTGCTGGCAACTACGGAAATTCTCCAGGCTTAGTGCACACAAACATGGTGAAGCATGCTACTGTACAAATCCATCAGGACCTATGCATGGGATTAGAATGATCTGAGGAACGTACCATTATGGCTTTGTGACGTTGCTCACAAGTTGAGTTCAACTTAGAAACTAGTGTGAAATCTAGTGACTTCTTTCAGAGGTCAATATGTTGGACATGGTGTTCTGCAAAGCTACAGAACTATCATGCTCTTCTGGCATATACATGGCTCCACAGAGGGTCATCCTCTACCCTTTAAGTCTAAGTTCTGTTTCTGCACAAAATAAAACATAAACAAAGAGCTTCAGGCTAAAAACTCAAAACTACAATCAAACTTTCAAGTTAGAGTCGGACACTAAGAGGCAGTTTACACATTCACTGCTGAAAGTCTACATTTTCTCTGCGCTCTGATTTTAAGAGGACGGGCCTACGAGCATGATTTGTGACATCACAAACAGTTTGGAGGCCAACATTCAGCTTGCACAAACTTGAAGCCTGAGACTGGACTTTACAGTGAAGTCGGAATTAAACCATGTCAGATACATGTGGAGGGGATCTTTAAAAACTAAAGTTAAATAAACAACATCTTTGTCTACTTGCCTTTCTGTGTGTGTCAGTTAATGTTCTCATTCACTCCTCAGCGTCTCTCCTTCCTCTTTTGTTGCCTCATTTCCCTCTCTTTCTAATGACATGGTAAAAGCAGAGCTCCTCTCATTTGTTTCAGAAATTGAGGCGCTCCATTTAGTCTTTACCAGACATATTGCACCCCAGATGGTAAAGTTTGCCAAGGAACCCATGAGGTCAAAACACAGAACCATCGACTGTGCTTTAAATTTGAGACAAAATGTCTACCATTCTTTCACAAACCAAGAAATCTAATCTAATCTGATCTAATCTAATCATGGAGGTGATGGTTTTCACTGCTCTCACTTTAACTGCTCTAAAAAACCCACAGCAAATCGCCAAAAATGCTGTGCAATTTAATACGGGGAGAATATATTTGGAATCAACAACATAGCATAATGCCAAACCAGTTTCTTGCTGTCATGCATTTTTAAAGTCACATGTTTTTTACCCTAAACAATGTTGTTGTCTCAGGGACATGCCCTAAACCTGACTTTCTGCAGCAGCAGACAGCATGTATACACTCACTGTGTTTGAAGAAATTGAAGTGAAAGCAAAATGTGAGACAAAATGCCCCGCTCTTCCCCTATTGGCATGAGTGCAGCCGAAGTTGGTTGTATAAGGTTTACAATGCAATTACAACTCAATATGTAAGAAGAAAGATACACAACCAAAGTTTGCATGTTGCTACAAGGCAGCTCATAATGAAAGGTAAGCAAATAGTTGCAGACAAATCACTGGAAAATAAAAAAAAAAAAAAAAAGTATAAATAAAAATAAATAAATAAAATCAATATATTATAATATAACAAATATGATAAAAATGTAAATATAGTATATTTTTGTGTCCTGCTCACTCACACGTCAGCCATAATGGACATTTGGACTTTGATCTGTGGCAAACCCAAACTTTTGAACGCAAACTCTCTTGGAAAACTTTGGCGCAGGACAGAATCTTCTGGAAAGCTTGGTTGATTGCTGGATGTGGTAAACTGAAGAGACTGACATGTTGGTATTCGCATAACACTGAAACACTCTTTGCTTGTTGCTTGCTCAACTCACATCTCACGAGATTTTGACGCGAGACTTCTCCTCAGACGAGACTTGTGCTTCCGGTTAAACAAAGAGGATTTTACTCTAACAATGAGGACTTTCGCTGTGGGATCCTTTCCGCAATGTTTGCAGACACTTAGAGTAACAACCTTAGCCTGTGAGAGGCAAGAAAAAACACTTTCAGTGGACGTAACTTTGACTGTCGGAGTTGCCCCTAAGGATTACGTTGCAGCCATTGCAGGTGTGTCGCGGCTATCGGCTGAGACTATTTACTGGACCAATTCCAAAACTTTTGGTAAGTATGAATCATTTACACATCCAAATATATAAACACATGGCCCAGGTTTAAAAATACCAGAATTCCCCTTTAAGTCTGCCCTGTTTAATCAATGTATCCGTGGTTCACTGTGCATAATGATTAACGTACAGCTGTTAGGTACACTTTCAGTGGCGTTTCCTATTTTGATATTACACACCAGTAAAAAGGGCTTATACTGTATTTTCAATCACATTTAGTTTCCAAGCACAAAATTGTTGTTATTTTTTTTATTAATAATTAAAAGTCTTCAGCTATATATGTGCATATGTAATTTATATAGTCAAAATTGCCATTTTGAAAAAGTTTCTTCCAAGGTCAACATCACATTAACAGTATTTGTGTAAATTGTAGTTGTTGTTTTTAAAAAAAATTTGAGCTCGGATTGTTGCTCATTTAATCCCAAATATTTAATATTATGAGAAATACTTTTACATCGTGTTTTCAGGTTCTTTCACTTTTTCCCCTGGGGTGGTGTAAACTACATCGTCCTGCAGAAGATGGCTTACCTAACAATGTTCCAATCTACGAGGATCAACTGATGGAGACAGATGAGGCGGAGAATGAAAACACTGACGATGATTCGGACTCTGAGTATGACTCCATGTGTGAGGATGAAGAAGACTTTAAAAACGATGGTGATGACATCGGACCTCATGCCCCTCTCAGCCAGCAGTTGCCGTCTGCCCTGTCAACCTCAGGCCTCTGCTCGTCCACAAAGAGGAGATACTGGCCAGGTCCTTTTGAGCTCCCAAGGTGGGCTTATGACAGCGACTCTGATTAGGACCAACACTGCAGGACTGGAAAACCGAGAAACGTTTGCATCTCGCAGAGCTGGGAAGGTTTCACAGTTATTTTCTTTTACATCTGTCGATTTTTATATTGATTTTTCTTTTAAATAGTAGTTCTCTTTAATAGTAGTTTAATCTCACTTACTGTTGTACTGTATTTTTCTTGATAAGGTGTAAATGTCTGGAGCAGACAAAGGTAAAGTAAAACCTAATGACAACTTTAACAGAAGTCTTAATCTCCCTCACAGGTAATTCAAAAGTTGTTTGTTTTATTCATTCTGGTGCACTGTCATATTTTCTTTTAGTTAGGTGTAGGTGGCTGTAGCAGACAAAGGTGAGGTCATTACTAACATTAAGAATAGTCTCCACGAGATCTTATCACCTTTTTTTAAAATTAAAAATCAATGATTGTTTATTTTACTCACTCTGTTGTATTGATGACTGTAACACACTAAGGTAAAGTAATACTTAAAAACAACTTTGAAAGTCTTCTAATAGGTGGAGCTGTGGAAGCACTGCCCCTGGTGTGCTGCATCCAGCAGAGGCAAACTGTTCTTGTCCCGGCCTTCAAGATGATACACACTGCATCAACCTCCCCACAAGACTGAGACTCTGCATCCAGGATGTCCAGACAGAGAAGATACTCCGGACCAGATAGATGGATGGCAACAGGACCGGTGAGCCATTTGCAAGTGAGGGGATTCCTCACTAAGAAAGTATCAGTAGTGACATAAAGTGGCAATTAGCTTAAGCAAACTTTGTGGATTTCGATTCTTTATATCATTCCATTATTGGAGGCCAAATTCAACAATCTAGCTGCCAACGATGCAAAGCTTGTATAGTTGTGTCCAAAACAGCTTTTCCGTTCCACAGGGCGGGACAAGTTTGGTGTTTTTCGGTTTATATTAGTTGTTGGTTTTGGAAAAACAGAAACAGTTCAATAAAGCAATAAAAATACATACAGATATTTAGGAGCTCCACAGAGGAGTATCAGTTACAATGGTTACTACAGATGTTTATGAAAAATATTCCAAATAGCACATACAGTATTCATACATTCCATAAAAATGAAACATCCTGGTTGTTTCTTTAATTAATTGATTACATTAATAATAAGGAACAACTGAAATGAGCTTTTCTCTTGCATGCTACAATATATGCCTACTGAAGCGTATATAATGTTAGATACAATGCATGTTGGATGCACTTGATCATGTCAGTGTGTAAAGACCATTGACTGTATATAAACAGATATAAATAGATAAACATATATAAACTGTAAAGGCACTGATGATTGTGACGCTGCCCTGACATCATCTTTGGAGCCCTGCTATTGGCTGAGTCAGTGATTAGGGAAAGGCACTGTGGGTAGACATTTTTTATTTTTTTTAAAGTCTTACTGTTTATTAACTTAAAGTTTAGGACCATTCTTATAACCATTCATTGGAAGTTTTGTACACATTAAGCCTATATCAACAAAACAGCCTTGACAAATGTGAATCAACAATCTGCAGTTATATATTTTACATATGACTGACTTGTCTAACATGTTGGGTTGATTATGTAACTTGTGGGTAAACATGTAAGGAGGTGAACAGATCAAACAGAAATCTCACTTATCTTCTATCCTGTATAGAGCTTCAAATCAGCAATTAGACAGAGACAAGGGTCCTTTAACCTTTTGTCTACAATTTGCACCTACAAACATTTTAGTCGTTTCTTTCTTTTAAAGAATCCATTATTTCTTTTTCCTATATATATATATTTTAATTATTTATTTACTGGTCTGGAATGACGATTCGACGCGATTAGTAAATGCAGTGACCATCATAAACATCTGTGGGGTCCACCAGCTGCATTTCAACCTTAAAGGAATACCTGAGGGGTGTTAAGACCCTGAAGACCGGCAGGAGGCTACTGATAGCAGTATGCTAGCACAAGCTAGTTTTGTCACAAGGATTCATGAAGATTTGATATAGATTTGAATACTTTACTTGAGGTAAGAACAAACCAGACTCATAACTAGGCTGCACCTACCTTAATAATGTAAACGAGCAATGTGGTTAATAATTATACCCTGACATTAAATAGCTAACGCTAAATCAGTTTTACAATTCTTGTATGACAGGCATTAGCTAGGTACTTAGCGTTAGCTGCGAAGATTGAACACTTGAGTAGAATTACGTTTGGTGACCTAACCGTTAGTGCTATAAGTGCTCATTTGAGAGGCGACCGGACAATACCGGCTTGATAATGTTTCACGTTACTATTATAAAATAACCAGCTAGTTGAACCCAGTTAGCTAACGATGGGTCCCTTAGCTAATGTTAGCTAATTAACTAGCAGCCCATCCCAACTTGCACTTAACGTTAGGTTTGCTAACGTTAGCTGTAAACATATTATGTCATTAATGAAAGCTATGACGGCTGATAATGATTTGACTACCCTAATACCACTTTAGCTAATAAGCTCGAGCTACGCGAGTTATTCAAACGTTGCTTATAACCGGTTATCCTGCTGACCTAAACGTTTAACGTTACGCTCATTAATTACATGTCAATTTGACTAAAATCTTTTAACTTGCCCCACCGACTATTAACAGTGTCAGTGTGTTTGATACCAGAACTGTTTCCAAGCACAGTACTTCTGTTAATCTGAGCAAAGTAACTTGGTAAAATAGTTATTAACGCTAGATAGTTATAGCTCCAACAGGTGACAGGTCTTGGTGACCTGGAAAGAGTTATAGGATTCGTTGCTGAATGGAGTAGGCAGCAGACTGCTGTAGTGGCTCTAAGTTATGTGTTCAGTAGTCAATGAAAGCAAGCATCAATTAATTTAAAACCTGTACTGTTGTGATTGTTGTGATAATGTATTGATGAGCCACATCACTGCACTGGCTGACATATTTCTTCATAATGATAAACAGGGGCACTATAATATAATTTAATATAATATAATGTAATGTAATTTAAAACTTTATCTGTATAGCACCTTTCGTACAAGAAATGCTGCTCAAAGTGCTTTACAACAAAAGGATTACACATATCTAGTGCTTCACATACAACCCCAATTCCAAAAAAGTTGGGACGCTTAGTAAAACATTAATTAAACAATGTGATAATTTCCTACTCCTTTTTGACATAAAATTCAAATGAAAACGGTACAAAGACAATATGTTTAATGTTGTATCTCATTAACTTAATTGATTTTTTTTCTTTTTTTGTAAATATATGCTTATTCTGAATTTTATGACAGCAACACATTTCAAAGAAGTTGGGACAGGGGCAAAAAAAAGACTGGGAAAGTTGTGGAATGCTCAAAAACACCTGATTGGAAGAGGTTCATTGGTAACAGGTGATAGGCTCATGATTGAATATGAAAGTATTGAAAGGGGCATCCGCAAAAGGCTCAGTCCTTCACAAGCAAGAATGGGTAGAGGTTCACCACTTTGTAAAAAACTGCATGGGAAAATAGTCCCAACAGTTTAACAACAATGTTTCTCAATGTGCAAGGAATTTGGGGATTTCACCATCTACAGCCCATAATATCAACAAAAGATTCAGAGAATCTGAAGAAATCTCTGCACGTAAGGGGCAAGGGTGAAAACCAACATTGAATGCCTTTGATCCCTCAAGCGGCACTGCATTAAAAACCGCCATGATTCTATGAAGAATATTACTACATGGGCTCGGGAATACTTTGGAAAACCGTTGTCAATAAACACAGTTCGTCGAGTTAAGACTCTACCACGGGAAGTGCAAGCCATATTTCAACAACATCCAGAAACCCCGCTGACTTCTCAGGGACCGAGCTCGTCTGAGATGGACTGATGCAAAGTGGAAAAGTGTCCTTTGGTCTGACGAGTCCACATTCCAAATAGTTTTTGGAAATCATGGACGTCGTGTCCTT
>JBBPCS010000482.1:0-24137 GCA_037974645.1 Hollardia meadi | reverse complement strand
GCTACTTCTTGAGTTTTGGTGAGGATGGCTGAGCGTGAGCAGCTGCAGATGGATACAATCTGACCGGCACCTCCTGAGTTAAAACTTTAAAATTTTGATGCATCGAGAATCGTTTTATCATCGCATCATAGCCCTCTGAATCGGAATCGAATTGAATCGTGAGGTACCAAGAGATTCCCACCCCTAATAACTAGTGTTAAAAGAAATCTATAATAAGCATACCTGCTTTGAATGAGATAAATCTGGTATTTTTGGTTTGATATTAAGATCACACAGGCTCTTCTCTGGCGTCACATCCCTCTCCTAGTAAATTAGCCTGACTATCCATGTAAGCCCAGGACACTGGAGTAGATAATGTTGTGCCATGCCATTAAATACTGATTGAAGAATCCCCATAATCTAATTGTTCCCTGAAACCACAGTATTGTGTGCATGCAAATGGATTTAGCGACTCAGTCAGCTCAGAGTTTCCTCCCGTAGATATCCAAGCTGACCTTTGCCCTGTGTGTGTGACCCCACAGTGCAGCACCAACACAACAGTGCAGCCGTGGCTGCAGCTCAGCAGGGAGGCTATGAGATCCCAGCCCGTCTGAGAACCCTGCACAACCTGGTGATCCAGTATGCCTCCCAGGGCAGGTACGAGGTGGCCGTTCCCCTCTGCAAGCAGGCTTTGGAGGACCTGGAGAAGACCTCTGGACACGACCACCCTGACGTAGCCACCATGCTCAACATCCTGGCCTTGGTCTATAGGTCAGAAATGTCTCCGTATGGGAGCTTCAGCTAGTTCTACTCTCATGTCATGTTGCCCTCCTTCGTACACAAATGCTGTCTCAGTGAGAAACATTCAGTCTCATCACGTTGTCCTGTCTCTCCTGTCCCTTTCACTCATGCAGGGATCAGAACAAATACAAAGAGGCCGCTCATCTGCTTAATGATGCTCTGTCCATCCGGGAGAAAACCCTGGGCAAAGACCATCCTGCTGTAAGACTTTGACATTGTCATGGAAACTGTATCTTCATGTGGGCCCATCCATTTTTTGATAAATCAGATTAATCATTGGGTGTTCAAAGACTCTATGAACGGGGAGGCAATAACTGGACAGTCTGTTCTAGTCTGTCAGTCTTTATGGATTTTCTTCCCAGTATTAAAGTAGTGACTTATTGGTATGTGCCTGCGGGCTTGAAAGTAATCAATCACAATCGCTCAGTGTCTGCTCATATATCTGGCATGAACCAAATACATCGGAATACAGCGATTGTTTGGAAAACATTCAAATATACTACGTATTTCATAGCCTTTGTGAAGGGATTTGTAAAAATCTATTTCCACTGTGGCAATGAAACATTATAAAGGCTATAGGAAGCTCTGCTGGTCTCTGCAGCTTAGCCATTTGCCCCATAGCAAAGCGAACTACGGAAAAGAAGTGGCATTAATCAGGTTTTCTCTTTCTTTCTGTCTGTCCAGGTTGCTGCAACCCTGAATAACTTGGCTGTGCTGTATGGAAAGAGGGGGAAGTACAAGGAGGCTGAGCCTCTGTGCAAGAGGGCTCTGGAGATCAGAGAAAAGGTAGGCCATATCCCTAGATTGCACCAGTAGAGCTGTCTACAGCAGGGCTATTGAGGCCTCATCTCAAGGCTAAACCAATGAACAATTAGCTCATTGTAATCAACTAATTAACAGTGATAATATTTCCAAAATGTCAGTTGGATCTACTGCACGCAGCACCGACTATAAATAGGGAAAAGAGCAAATGATATTCCTAAATTGTCTGAAGTTTCCGCTGGGTCCCATTCCCATGTCGGAGGGGAATATGAGAGTTTAATTGAGAGCACAGCTGAAAAAGGATAGCAGGCGTTTGGGAGCGAGACAGATTCTCGCTCTGCCTGAAAGCTCTATTCTGTTCCCTCTCTATTGATCAGCCAGCCTTTTATTAGGTCTCCTGAGTGCCTGCAGGAGGCAGACATGAAAGCAGCAAGAGGTACAGAAGGGGAGAGATGCACGAAGACATCCAGAAGCACTGAAGCTGAGACACAAAGTGAAATGTCAGCTCAAAACATTTACTTCTTGTTTTCCATCAGGTCCTGGGGAAGGACCACCCAGATGTGGCCAAACAGCTGAACAACCTGGCCCTGCTTTGCCAGAACCAGGGCAAGTACGAGGAAGTGGAGTACTACTACTGCCGTGCCCTGGAGATCTACGAGTGCAGGCTGGGCCCTGATGATCCCAATGTGGCCAAAACCAAGAACAACCTGGTGAGAGCGAAGTTACCACTTTTATATTATCCCTATTGAGCTGTGAATGTACCAAGGTAAACAGAGACAGTGTAGTTTTATTGTGAGTAGAATCACTAATTTGTTCTGTCAGCCTGAGTGTGGTCTCTGCGGGGGTGTTCAGCATGTAAACTCTGCTTTCTTCTTCCAGATGTTCTTTAAAATGTTCTTGTATTCAGCTGATGCTTTTTCAGATTTACACTGTGCCTGAAAGAGACAAAGGCTTCTGCAGACACGCTGCTCCTACATTGCGAGTAAATAGGCCCATTGGATTCAACACTAAAATGTGCTTTCACTTCTCTTTCTCCTTCAGGCATCGTGCTTTCTCAAACAGGGGAAATACAAGGAGGCTGAGGTTCTGTACAAAGAGATTCTGACTCGTGCTCACGAGAAAGAGTTTGGATCTGTTGATGGTAAGGCCTTATAGTTGATATTGTACAGTGAAGGGTTACTTCTGTATTACTAAGGTGGAGATTCTTCTTTCAGACAACCTTGAAACGCAATAAATCAATACAATATGAATAAAGAAAAATGGGGGTGGGATACACTAAATTGCTCCTCAACCTCAATCAATAAGAATGTACGATTAGATTTGTTTGTTGTTGTTTTTGAACTTTCATCCAGCATTGTTTTATCTTCCACCAGCGAGCAGGGTCAGTGATGGACAGATGGTTAAAAAGTGGACAATGTTCTAAGCAGGGTGCCACCCTTCACCATTCAGAGGACTCAAAGACTATTTGAGGAAATAAAGAGTTTGCTTGTCTGAAAGATTAATTTTTCTTTGCTTTTGGTTTCAGCTAAGCTTTCTGTTGATTCTCCTACAGGGATCAGATCGGCTGCTTTGAAAAAAAAAAATGAAAGGGACTCGGCACAGTGCACTGATCTAACTCTTTTTCTGAGGTTTATTTTTCATTTGTCGCTTAACATGACAATAGTCTTCTGATTTTTTTTTTTTTTAACCTGTTGGTGAGTTGAAGGGAAAGCAGCACAGCAGTGTTGAGCACCAACAGTTTGTGTCCCTGTGAGACAAAAAAACAATGGTTTATATACAAGTTTAAGGAGGCATATTTGATTAATTTATGGCATGAATATCTGTAAATATAAATGGAAAGCGTTTTCATCATATCTGAAAATGCTGTACTGATATTTAGAATCATATTGTCTTTTCACCATTATCGCCTTCTTTCACTTGCCCAGGTTGTTGTACAAAACAGTTCAATTTTGCATTTATAGTGTTTTCTGTATTGAGATGTATACACTTTTTTTTAATTTCTTAGTTTTCTTTCTTAATTTATTTGGGGAAAATTTTTCAAAAATGTAAATGAAATGATTAAATTTGAAAGAAAGATGTGTTACTCTGTGTTACTAAGAAGGCTCAGGAACATGTTTTTTTTCTGAATCAATCTTTGTTATTAATAATTGTCTGAATGATTTAGCCATATTTATACTCAAACATGGATCAATCAAAAAAACAAAACAAAACATTTTCTCCCTATCAAGACAGATATATTTGACAGACTAATAAACAAACTGTACCTCTGTGTGGCTGATGTTTCTATTCTAGTCAGTGGCAGTATGGCAAGCTCAGCCTGCATCATGAATAGTTCACGAGGGATTCAATAAAACCTCCTGAGGTCGACCAGTGAATTTGTTTTGCCCGTCCTCTTGTACTACTCCTCTTGTAGACCACCTCTCCTGTCTTTCTGTCTGCAGCTGAAAACAAGCCCATCTGGATGCATGCAGAGGAAAGAGAGGAGATGAGCAAGGTGAGGACTTTGTGTAATCAACCTCATGTCATTCTCAGCAAAAGCACCGCATTGACATTTAAAACATGGAAAAATAGGTCAATTTATTTCACTTCCTGGAAAGTGAAATGCGATCCTTTTTCCGGGCGCTGTCTTTCATAAACTACCTGTGTGTGTATATATAAGCCCCAGGGGGCATATGATAGTCGTATGTAAACAAAGGAAAAATGCTGCTGATCCAGTTCAGAGCACCACACCCCTTCACACTTGTTTCTTCCTCTTCTCACTTATTTACTTCCAGGGCAAGCAGAGAGACAACACTCCATACGGAGAGTATGGAGGCTGGTACAAGGCCTGCAAAGTCAACAGGTGAGGCAGAGTGCGATAAGCGCGTTTTTACAACTTGGTCATAAATAAAACAATGAATCATTTTCATTTATTGTTTCATATATGTGTTGAGTTGACATGTTGTAGAAAACATGTTTGTTTTTTTTGTATTTTATTTTTTAGGAATGTGATTAAATCGGCATGAGTTTATAATTGTCTTAAACCTCCAGGGTTTTTAACATTATCTTGCAATATAGTACCTAACACATAAATTTGCTCAGAACAAATTGTTCCTTAAATAACCTTTGGGTGCATATTATGTACAGCCCTACAGTGAACACCACTCTGAGGAACTTGGGGGCCCTGTACCGCCGACAGGGCAAGCTAGAGGCTGCTGAGACCTTGGAAGAGTGCGCCGTGAGGTCTCGCAAGCAGGTCAGCAGCATTTCCTGTGAACTGACTATGTCCATTTCTTCATGCAGATAACTTCTAAGTTCCTGTTTTTGTGAATTGTTAAATATGTTCCCCGTGTCAGGACAGCAAATCTCACGGTATTTCTTTCCCCTTTCTCTACATTGCTATGGATCCAGAGCAACACAGTAAGTGGTTTGTCTCTAACTGATAGCCCCCATAGAGCCTCCACCTCTGACTCCTAACATCACTCCCATCTCACAGTCATTTTAAAAAGCCCCCTTGCCTTTGTGACAGTGCTTTAAATGCATTAAAAGAGAGAGAAAACATAAACCTCTTTAATACTTCCATGTAACTTTGCACCCTCACTCATCTCCACAAGCTAATGCCCGCCTCCAAGCCAGTTCTGATTCTGAAATGTTTGTTTGTGTGTTGTACCTGTGTGTTATTCTCATCAGGGCATCGACCCCATCCACCAGACACGTGTGGTGGAGATCCTGAAGGACACAGAGGGTGACAGACGGAGGAGCAGGGACAGCCTGGCCAGCGTTAAGTATGAGAGCGGCTCTGAGACCGGCGAGGAAGTGAGTATGGGCGTGGAGTGGAACGGGGTGAGTACAAATCCACTATAGTTGATTCAACACGGCCAGTGACCTCACTGGAAGAACAAGGTGGTGTTGGTACAGTCACAGAGAGCGTGGACTGGTACAGAACAGCCTACAAATAAATAGAATTCAAAATAAAAGATGACTTGTTGTGTAACTTTAAAGGTGAGACGAGAGGACCAGTGATTAGGAAGCAGGGACTTGTGGTTGGTAGGAAGCTGTATCTCAATTATCAGAGCCAGTCAGGAAGCCCCACTAAACGGTCCACCTCTCTGGGAAACTCAGGAAGGCCCTCTCTTCACTGTGGTCAAACTGCACAAAAGCAGAAATTAGTCCTTCCTGTGTGACCTCTTCCATGATGACTGTGAATATGAATAATTCTGGAAACAAATTCCAAGTTGCACAACCCTCTTTATTTATTATTTTGAGGCACACCTTAAAAAAATAACCAGTAGCTGCTCATTCCCAGTTTTTGATTTGGCGGCACTTTGTGAACTGTATCTGTACCAGTCCATCAACTCCATGCAGACGTGCCTTGTTCCTCTCATGAGTTTAACCTGGGAAATCCCTTTTGCAAAATGTAAAGCTGATTGAGTGTCTTGGCATGCTGACGTGTTGTTGTTTTTTTCGCTTTGGAACCAGATGTTTATGTTTTTGTTGTTCATTGCTTAACGGTGAAGTCCAAGTGTCTCGTGTTAATAAGTGGGTTTGCCGGCATTGCTTCTGCACAAGTAGAGCGGTAACAAAAAGGCACAAGCTCAGTCTGTGGCACCCTGGCAACATATTCAATATTTATGTGCTTCTGTTGGACTCGAGGATATACAGCCTGTCTAAATCCCTATTAGCATGTCTGATGTTTCCGCCTAAGCACAATCGACAGGGTTCCAAATATCCTCGATGCGCTGTTAACTGGGCAGTGGATATGTCATGGTTCATCCTGCTGGTTTTATTGCCTCATTATAATGTCTTTTCAGGCTGTGTTTCAACAATCATTAGTGTCATCTCACCGCAGGGCTTTTATTTTCTGCACAGCTTCCCATTGGACTTGTCACCCCGCTGCTCGTTATTAAATAGGTGGGTGCTGAAAACATGATATTCAGTGAAGCAGTGTATCCAGTTAAATAGGCTCTGCTAAATAGAAGCTGTGTCCCAGCTCCAAGAAGCTCTCTGGTGGGGCTTGTGTTGTGCCAGCAGAGATGCCTCATCTGAGCCTGTGCCTCACCCCTCACTTAAGTGCAGCCACGCCCTTCACCACACCAACCCAGTCCAAACATGCATGTAGCAATGCCAGCCTGCTGGGCTCACCCTTAACATGCACACTAATGGCCCCATGCGTGTGTTTGTACATGGTTGAGAAACGTCTGTTAACCTAATGTCTGCCGCTCTCTCTCTCTCTCTCTCTCACGAGTAACACAAAGTAGAAAGGCAGGGTTTTGTTTCCTGGCTGTTGTGTGAATGCAAATGCTTCTCTGCGCACATGTTCACATGCATAACAACTCAAAAGCCGCTTCAAAATTCACACCCAGCAAATGCAATGGGCATGCGCATTCATCTGAGCGCGTGCCTGTTTGTCTTTGAAACATGTGGTGGCATGAGGAGGACTGCTGGGTGTGTGTGTATGCTCGCATTTCATTATCCACATCACGGCCATCACGCCAGAAAATTCACACAGTCAAAACAGGAAATGCACTTGTGACATTTCTCACGCCTCTTATGCTTTTGTTTTTATTTCTGAAAACTAATTTGTCACAAAATGTTTGAGCCTTTGACTAAAAGATTGTTCAAGAAATTCCATCAATCCATTCATTTTGAAAGCTGCAAGCATAGTGTAACTAGAACTTGGCTATCTTGTGTTTTAGAAAATAGGCTTGTAAAGTACTGTCTGCTTGTGTGTAGATATTTGCTTAAAGATTATGTGATCACGACACTACAGTGTACATGTCCTCACTCTGCTCTCAGAAAGTCTCATATGTCACTGAGGCATACTTAAGACATGAACTTGAATATAAGGTATTTGGATAAATACCTGCCGTTTAATTATTATATCTCACAGGAGCTTATTTACCTGTGTCAAACAAGTGAAGGAATACAAGGAAGTAACGCTGAAGATGGAACAGTTGCCAGCTCTTTAAAATGCATGACTCGACTTACATGTTTGTGTGTGCTCTCGTCCAGACGCTTCGATGTGCTGCCTGCTAGTTTGCATGTTTCCTAGATTTCATCCTTTGCCTCGTCCTTTACTATGTGTCACTAACCTACTTGTTTGTTGATTACTCTTGCCTTGACAACCAATCAGCCTGTCAATCAAATTTCCTTTTTCTCACTCGGTGGATTGTACTCTCGCTCTTCAGTTATCATTCCACACAGTAGGGCGGGTTGGTATGTAGAGACATAAGTAGGCTAGATAATTAGTCATCTTTTAAGATAATAGAACATAGGGCAAGAAGAGGTTAGTGCCAAAGGATTAAGATTATAAATAAAGCTTTAGATAATTATATTTTGCTCAAGTTAATGCAAAATTTATGGATTTAAAATGTAGACAGCTATTTTTCACTATGCCAGTCCCCCTTATAATCCGTGCACCCGTTTCAGTGCTGATTTGTGCAGATGTTCCACGTCTGCAGTGCACAGTCACTGGCTGGGTGCAGCGTGCCAAGTTCAGGCTTTCTGGTACCCAGAGAGCAAAGAGAAACAGCTGAGTCACGGTGACTGCAACCACCAACCTCGACTGCATCACTGACCTGCTTTCTGCAGTGCAGCTCCGGGGACAGAAAGAGAAAATGAACAGAAATGCAGCTGCTGGATTTTCAGATCGTTTCTGTTTGTGTAGGATCCCTCAACTGGGGATGGCAGAAACTAATAACAAGACTCCAAGCTGCAGATGTTTGGCACAGTAAGCCTAGTGCAGGATACACATTCTAGTGAAAGGGATGAAGCTGAGGTTTACCCATGTGTAGGTGTCTAGCATAGGAAGCCCAACCCAGAGCTCTTAATCTTACAATGTGTGCTGTTTTTTGTCTGCTTCTCTCTTTCTCTTTTATCAGGCCTAAGCCATCAAGATTATTCCTTCATCCTTCTCTCCTTCCCCAACACAATAGCAAAAGGATGTGTGTTGTCGTTCCCTCTGGCCTTCTCTGTCCCAACAAACCAACAGCTCCTCTGCCAAACCCGGCGCCCCTCCTCCGGCAGAGACTCAGAAAGCCCCCCACCCCCCTCCTGGTTGTCACCTCTGTCCCCTGTTCATCTGACAACTGCTGGGACGTTTGGTCTTCTCATCTCTGCTCTGTCCTTTTCCTCTCACTAACCCCGTGTCGCTCACCATTTCAGAAATCGTTACTTCAACTCTTTCTCTCACTTAACATTAAAAAAAAAAAGTCATTGTGTGTGAAATCTTTGCACATTTTTTCCTCTCTCCAACACCTGTTTGTAGTTTTTCATTGGTGCATAGTAGATTTATTTGGCTAGATAAGAGGAGCAGGAAAGTAATTGACCGGAAGAAGGCAAAAGAGACGGGCTGAAAGATTTTGAGGATCAGTGTCACCTTTGACGCCAGCCTCGGCTCCACATCACTCCAACCCACAGTCAGATAAAACGATCACTATTACAAAACGGTTTCTGCAGTTGCTCTGCATTGGTTTTACTCTGAATTTGTTTGTTGCCTTGAGGACTCGTAGAAAAATGTCCTCAAAGCTAGCTTCTGAACTGGTGCCTGTATTTAGCCATTATAGCATCTTTTGTTTGTTTGTTTGTTTTTAAAAGAAAAGCATTAAGTATGTTTTATGTTTGAACTAATAATGAGATGATGCCTGAACAGTTTGGAAATAAATGGTACTGTGTAGTTTCATATGCTAATCAAAATATTATTATTTTTTTTTTACTTCTGTGGATTAGTTGGCAGGAAATGAGAAAGGCGCATTGCTAGTTTTGTTTTTTATAAATATATTTCCTTTTCATTTCATTTTTTTTTTTTAAATATAATTTTTGTTTACATTTTTTAAGGGTTGATTATTTTGTGGCTGAATATTAAGGCAGTAGTTTGCCAACAATGCCATGGTGTTGCCTGTTGTGAAAGATCAGATAGGCCAAAGCTGACAGCGAGCTCTTGTTGCCATGTGAATTTTATTTTATGATACAAGTTACGGGCTCCAGTGTCCTTGGTGTGACAGAGTATTCACACAGGCTTCTACACTGGTACAATATGTACACAGCAGCTTAAAGGGAAAAAGCAACATTGGCTGATGCTGTTAAGCCAATATGACAGCAGAGACCAACCGGAGCATCTTGCACAGACACTGGCCACCCGAGAGATTCCTAAATAATAATAGATTTTGAAATAAAGGAATTAAATGCCCAGAATTTGCCTTTATTTGTTTGTGTTGGAGTAGAAGCTTGTGTTATAATTCAGTGGAAGCCTGGATTTCACAGTAGTTGTAGTGTGTATTCGTGTTTGTTTTGGTGGTGCAGTCACAGTGCCCACTCTGGCTATGATGGACACTGTATTTCAAACACAAAGCTTCATGGAGTGTGCTGCCTTTTTTTTTTTTTTTTTTACACAGTTGTGTGCCAGTAAACATCGTCACTTTGGTGAATCTTGTTTTTTAGACCCCAAAGTACAGTGCGAGTGTTTGAAGATCCAACCTGTTATTTGAGATGTTTAACTTGCTGAATGTAAAATGACTTTAACATCTTGGAAGTGTAATTGTAGGCTGTATTTATCGATTTGACAAGTGCATTCACTATACAGCTTCTCGGTATGCTACCTGCCTTGATTCTTCATTCCTTCCAATAATGCAACTCTGAACAAAAGAATTGACTATGTACATCACATAATTATGACAATATTGTTGTGTTAGTGGAATGCTTATTTATTGAACTGTCTATTCTTGACATATATAGTGTGACTTCAGTTTCCTAAAGTGGAAGAACATAAATGGTAAGGTCTATAAGCACTATCTTAGTAAGTAGGACTGCATTATATTTACCATTCTGCATTGTGATGATTATTGCATCAACACTTGTTGGTATTCTCAAATAAAGTTTTTCATTTGTGAAGTTTTGTCTTTTCTCTGCATCAGATGGAGATGTGTATTGATTGAGATTGTATGTTAGTGGTGCCTGCAGAGCCACGCAAATACATGTAAAGCCTCAGATTTAACTACACCTCCCCCTGCTGGTGATAAGCCTGTATTGCATTATGATGATCACACCTCAATCACTGTTAATTACGTATTTTATTTGTCCCGCCATAGCCAGAGGAAGATACTCATACCTCCCTATGTAGGATAGTTGGTATATGACAGTGGACCAATCTAAAAATGAATGGATGGATGGACTTTAATTTGGTTTATTATTTTTTGTTATTATTGTTATTATCCGAGGGCTGATTTCTTGATAAATTGATTAATCATTTGGTCTATAAATGGGCAGAATAAAGTAACAAATGTCCATCACACTAGCCCAAGGCGACGTCTTCATGATATTCAGTTTCCTGTCACAAAGGACAAAGAAAGGCAGCAAATTCTCCCTCTTAAGATGCTTAAAATATGTAATGCTTTGTTTTGCTTTAAAAAATGATGAATGTCACAATAGTTGCTGATTATTTTTCAGAAATAAATAAAACTAGTTACTGTATATGAAAAACTCACATTACAACCACTGGACCACAATGAGTCCAAAGTTCACACTAGTAACCAACATGATGGTTGTAGGATGATGATAATGAAAACTATCATTTCATGCTATCACTGCATACATATACAAAACGGCAACATATTTCTGCGTCACATTCACTCATTTCATGTACAAACCTTCTCTTTTTTTTTAGGCTGATCATGCTGTTTGGCTGCCATTCATAACAGGATTGGCATACTCAACAATTAGTTCAAAACACAAACCTGCATCTGCTAATGTTAAGCAAAACAAGGAACCAAAAGATTTGCTGCTTTGAGTTCTTGTCCCCACAGCTTCAGTGTGGAATGGATGTGTTGATGATTGTGTGTGTGTGTGCGTGTGCGTGTGCGTGCAGGACGGTAGCGGAGCCCTCCAGCGCAGCGGCTCTCTGGGGAAGCTCAGGGACGTTTTGCGCCGCAGCAGCGAGCTGCTGGTGAAGAAACTGCAGGGCAATGGACCGCCAGAACCCCGCAGCACCAAGTACGAACAGAAATCCTCTTTTACTATGAAGGATAACAGGCAAATTATACTACCTGTTGAAGTACAACGTAGTCAGTGAATTTCTTTGGGAAGCGGATTGTGTTATGGATTCTTGACTAATGTTTTTTTCCCTCAATTATTATACCTCTACCTCGATGTCATATACTGTATGAACATTATTTTCTTACTTTCCACTCAACAGCATGAAGCGAGCGGCTTCCTTGAATTACCTGAACAAAACCAGTGATGACCAGTTCCAGGTGAGGTAACATTTGCACAAAGTCTTTTAGACCGTATTAAGTGAATGCTTTATTATGAGAAATGTCATATTCGACATTTCATATCTTTCCCCTCTTCAGTATCTGTGGTTCTGTCTTCTTGTGTTTCTTTGTCAGACTCGGGGAGGCACTCATTTCAGGGAGAGCCGGGGCCTGAGCTCCAGCACTGTGGATCTCTACACTGGAAACTGAGCCTCAGGTGGACAGGTGGCTGGTCTATGGGCTGATCACGCTCACCGACCCAAACACGCTCCTTAGTTCGGCTCGTTTCTCTGAGCCACAACGATCACTACCCCCCCGCCCACACACCCTTCCTCTGACCCATTTTCCCCCTTGATTCAGACCCAAAGACATTTTCAGTCATCAAAACATACTTGATGTGTGTGTGTGGGTGTTTTCTTCTGGTTTGGTTTTAAAATCAAGTTGTTTTCTTTATGGTCTTCCAGACACAGATTGCTGTATGTTTCCCTAATACTGGTGTCGCCGCCGTGCCTCCTAAATGTGGCCAACAAAGCATACCTCATCTCTCCCTTTTTAATAATCACTGTGACTGTGCACTTTGCCTTCATCCGTTGCCATAATGTCCCCTGTTCTGGTCATTTTCTCCTAATGTTTTGATTTGAGATTATGGGTCTTCCTGTGCCATTCATTGTTTTCTCCAAAAAAATAAAAATAGAAATGTACTAAATAGACTGTTGGATATGAAATGACATAATGTAAAGTTGACATGATTACACTGTTTAAAAAAAAAAAAAAACTTTTTATTTTCATTTTAATGTTGATAAATTTGCCTGTTGAGATTTCCTTGCAATGCGAGGTGTTGGTTAAAGCTTTGGGAAACAGGGTGAAATGTTTACCCTACTGACGTGATGTGAGTCATGTGACTTGTTAGGGGTTACTTTTGTTCATACAAAGAGTTTTGGGACTTTGAATAGGCTGCTGCTTCAACGTCTAGGGCTCCCACACACAGATTCCCCGGTGTGTTTTCCCCTGCACCGCTTTGTCTTCCAGTGCGGAGAAAACACAGGAACAATCCGGAGTGCTGAAAAACACAGCCATGAAAATGTCCCACCAAAATTGTATATGATATTGTGACGCTGAACCAGGTCGCTTAATTGATCCTGGTCATCCTGAATGATCTCTGGTGCCATGCAAGACCTGCCAGCTGTCAGAGCTGCCGGCTGTGAGCACATCTTCTTGCAGTGTTGTTTACAGTGATTAGGATGTGTGATACATGTCTAGATGTCTATGTGATGATGATAGATTTTGCACAATTCTCAGATGGGTGTCTTCTGTCTTTGATTTTTTTTTTTTTTTTTTTTAGTGAAGCTACTCAAAAGAACTGGAATGTCTCGTAATTATTGATTTTGTTTTTTGTTTTATGACTTTCCGTGTTTTTCTTCTCATCCTTTGTAGTAAATGTATACTGGTAAAATAGAATCTGATCATAAGTTCACAAATCATGTAATTCGTTAGGAAATTAGCAGGATTAGAGCTGAGTTTCTTTAGGTTTATTGTCATTGTTGGTAAGACTGGAATGTGCATCTGTTTGTATCTGATTCTTAAAACGATCCCATATATCATGAATATTGTCTGATAGCAAATCTCAACCAATGTTTAAATTCGAAAAATAAAAACCAACAATTTTCTATTCACGTGTGCTTTTTGTTGTTTATTCTTAAAAGGTTACATGTGGCTTGTTTGTGGATCTCTCATCTTGTGTTAAAAGCATTTAAACCAGTGAATTGACTTGAAAATCCTTGAGAAATCCTTGACCGTTGTTCCGTTTGCCCTGTCCCTAAACTTGCACATTTTAACACGGTCCACCAAGCAAGATCTTAAACCTCAAAGGGTGGGAGCACTGATGCCTTGCCAAGATGTGATGCGTCTCCCAAAGTTTTCCCCCTCTTCCTGGTAGAAGTCAGCCTGGGGTTTCTCTGCTCACTGGTAAGCTCTCAGTATGTCTGGTCTTTAATGTGGAGCCTGGCCCCTTTTAGAAACTCAGGGAGCTTTGAATTAACTGGTCTGAGGATGGTTTCGTTCTACCGAGAGCTCCCAGATGTTTTGGAAGTAAACAGCTCAGTTCATTAGTGCATGAGAGTTGTCACCGTGTCCTCAGAAACGTATGAAAGAAGTGTCCATGTTATAGCTGCTAACTCCCTGCTGAGGCGCTCCTGGTCCCTCATTAAGTTAGGAATTCAGAAGTGGCTGCCTGGCAGGTTTTTTTCATTTTTAACAATTATGAGTCATCCACACATATTCACTGCAGCCCCTTCATACCATCGGGTAACACTGGTTCGACACTTTAATCATTTAAGCTTGGTTAACTGCCTATGAGCCATCTAGGTGCCAGCTGGAGCAGCGACATGGCACCAGTCCCTCACACAGTGCTACCAGTGGTGCCAGCAGGGGCCGTCCCCATGTGCTGAGAATGTTGTATCTGCATGGGCAGGATTCAGCGCCATTTATTGTCTGCCAAACTCTAAATGTTCTTTCCTACTGGTTTGTGAAATGAGAGAATCATTCAAACTACCACCTGGATATGAATCACTATCGGGGATAATATGCAACATTACAGTCAAGTTATGAGTTTGTGCATGCATAAGAGATATACAAACAGGAATTTTAGAGCTACTAGAGCTGATATTATATATGTGTGTAGAATTATATATTATATTATATATGATATATATTATATAGAGAGAAATAATAATCGATAATAATCAAGTAATTTTGACAGAAACAATCACTGTGAGCTGACAAGTGATTTATTTAATTTAAGGGCCAAATAATTAAAGGTTAAAAGAAACAGTGAGCAGGTTGATCCAGGGGGTCGCAGTGTTGTACTCCTTATCCCAGGTCCAATACGGGCACCGGAAGCTCCACTGTCGGGAAAGAGGGAATACACGCCAAGCTACCGGAGATACACAGATTGATACAGGATGTGTGATGTTTTAATTTCAAATTAAAATCACTTTTTGGTGTGTGTGTGGGTGGGGGGGGGCTACAGAACAGCTACAGAACAGATAAAACTGTTAAGGGGTTGATGTCTGTACCGTTCTACTAATCAAAAATAGGTGAACTGATATTACAACACCAAAAGATAAGTGAAAATCATATAACAACGTATTTGCGTTTGAGGGCCATGAAATTACAACATATAAATATATATATATTTTTTAAATGGCTTTATTGTTTTGAAGTAATGTCTTTACACAGTATGAAAGGACAGTTAGCGAAACTGAATGTAACTATAAATAAATTACTTTTTTCCACAAAGTGGGGTTGAATCATGAAAGAAATCACATTTATTTTGAAAGTCCACACAGGAAGTCGCGTGGAGTTTGTTTCGGCCCACTTGACGCTGTTGTAAAAAAAAAAAAAAATCACACAGGCTGGTGGGAGGAAGCCAAGTTGGAAACACCGCGGAGCGAAACTCCTTGTTGGAGACTGAACTGGCCCGGCGTTCGGTGGCTCTGGACACCGGAGGACGGCGGCTACACAGACTGGGTTGTAATGAACCACTGGAGCCTAAACTCACACCGACTCTCCGTCCACGTAAACCACCTGGAAGTTTAAACTTCGCTTCTAACTTTCGGCGGGGCTTCTCAGTCTCAACTCGTTAAGTCTGGCCTCTAAACCGACGCGTTTGTCCCCACATGTTTCTGCCTTGTTCCTGCTAGTTTCCCCAAAACAACCAGGTGTGCGCAGGCCGTGTGGTTTCCACCGGGGACCGGCGCAGGTAACCGGTTTAGTTTACCTGTACGCACACGGTGACGCGCGGATCTCTTTGAGGCTCCCATTTTGCCCTTCGGCTCTCCTGCAGCCGCCGGAGAACAGTGCCGGGGAGCCGCCGCCACCGAGCACCAGGACGGTCATGGATCTACCAGGAGAAAGCGAGACCCGGCGGAGGGAAGGCAGGAGAACCCCCGCGGTGATCACCAGGAGAAACACACCGGTGGACACGATGTACGCCGTCGGTATTATATGCCTCCAAGGTTGGTAACAAGCGACTATGCATTTCATACGCACATTAAACATACATTTCTTTTCATTTCTTTTTAATTTATATGATGCAAAACTAGAATAAAAAGCGCCCCCATTGATGCGCCCCCCCCCCCGGCATTGACCTCCATCCTTTTCTAAAGGATTTGCTGTTGCTGGTTCAACTTAGTTCACTGTCTGAGAGACGCGACAGACTCGGTGCTGCAGGGAGTGAAAGTCGTGGTTTTATTTCCATTTATTCATCGCTCCAGAGCAGCACTTTTTTCTTTTAAGTTAAAAAATGTAAAGAGTTTAAACTACATTTTGTTTGGGGGGTGAATGGAGGCAGGAGCCACCCCTCCCCCTCCCACGTTGACCCCAGTTTGTTGGGGCGGGGGGAAACAACACATTTAGAAAAAAAAGAAAAGTAAATCCAGGCTTCTGCCTTCAAAATGGCCAGACATGAGAGGGAAATGCTTTCAAGTGGAGCTATTTTTGAGTTGAAAAAGAAATGGCTCTGTTTTACACAATAAAACATGTCTGTTTCCATGTTAGTCTGGTTTTTACACTGTAATTACATTTCTCATCTGGAGCAGGGGAACAGGAGGATGATGGTAGGTTTTTCAAGCCATCACTGGAGGCAGCCTTTTCCGCGTCATTATGTATTCCCAGCAGCACACCTCCATTCCCACAAAACACTTTGGATCTGCTATTTCTGATTATCATATTCATAACTGTGTTTGCATGTTTGAACTGCTTCTCTGAGCCCCAGCTTTGTATGCTTTTTTTTTTTTTTTTTTACGGGTGGAGAGCAGTGCTTCTTCTGCCCGACTGTCATCCGAAAGAGAAGAGCTAGAAGAAAAAAAGATCTGCTTCTACCACGATGCAAAAAACGCCCTCCCACATTGTCAAAACCTCATAGTTCATAACCTCGGCTGCAGAACAAAGCCACGGAAAGATCCTTCCTGGTTTGTGCAAGGAATGCTCTCATCCTGCCAAGGATCGGGCTCATCAACTCACCGCTTCATCATGTCAAAACTGAGTCAGTTTTATCTGATCTCCGCGTGGAGACTGGAACGTAGACGACACACAGATTTAGCCTTCCTGGGCCTTCAACACAGCCGTGATAGAGTGGCTGAAAAATTCCTTTAAGTTGAAGTGTGTGTCGCCCCCCCACCAGTCCTCCTCATGGTGCCCACTTTGGGATGAATGTGTCCTCTGTGCGCAGGCAGCAGGGGAGGCTGCTATGGGTTTGTGTTTATAAGATCCATGAATAGAGCCAAGCCAGGTACTGTCATGACAGCCTCACGTTGTATTTTTTTTTTTTTTTTTAAAGGCTTTCAAAGCACTGCAAAGGCCAGAAATGGTGGCGACTGTGGTGTTTTTATAGTGGCTTTATTCCCACACAAACCTGTCCACACCAAACGCACCGTCCTGGAGGGTTCTCTGATCTGCAGGATCTGGGCACTGTGCTCAAATATTTACCCAGATCTTTTTATTTTTGTTTCTAGTTTACAGTAATCACTCTGTTTTTGCCGCACCACTCTTTGCTTTTTCCTGCACGTTGATCTGGTTTCTATTTGTAGCTGACCAGCGCCACGCTCCTGACTCAGCTCTCAGAGTAGATGAGAGCCTCTCGTGTGGAGTTGACGTCCATAATGGTAATGCAGCAGCAGCTCTCCACCTATCTACCGCCTACCTCCTGCTTCCTCCTCGTCTTGCGGTGCGTTGTTCCTTTCGCTTCTTCCCTCTGCTTCATCAAGACAGTCTTCATTCCTGAAGTGTGCCTGTGAAGAAAATGACTGGGCGCATTGCCGAGAAGCTGAGATAGACGTGAAATGTTTAAGTAGCGTCCTCATGGTCTCTTCTCAGACCCTCCTTTTTGATCTCTCTCCCCCTCAAGGTGCAGCAGGAGCAGATCTGCATTTCAGGTCTCCTGTCGCATTAATAATTTGGATGCCTGTGCAAAAAAAAAAAAAAAATTCACCCCCAGGTGATTTTGAGGTATGCAATCAAACTTTGTGATGGAATTCACTCCAAAGTCCAGACACTCTCCGTCTTCCATAACCTGCTGTAAAACAAGATGCTGTACGATTGTGTTTGTGTCATGGACTTATTGTTCGGTCACCTATTGGATGCTGTTTTGCCCAGAGGGATAACGGATCCAAGAAGTTAGCATTGTGCAGAAGCGTGGTGTTTTATGAAGTGGTTTCCAAGGCTTTTAATAGAGGGTCCGATCTGCAGCATCAGCTTGGGTTCTGCAGAGCAGCTCCGAGCAGATCCCACGTGGGCTTTTTTTTCTGAATGTTTTGTCAGCGTACCCACCTGCCACTGCTCTCATTTTAAAAGCCATGCACTTGGCTCTCATTAACCTAACTGTGCCCGCAGGCTTTTTGGTCCTGATGCTCGGAACACTCTCCTTCAGAGGGGTTGAAAGGACGATGCCTAAATAGACACATGAAGATATTGTTTGCAGCAGAATTTTTTTTGTCTGTTTACTATCGGGCACATACAGCGGTTTACCATCCTGTGGTGGACAACAGTCGAGGTGAAATTGTGCTCTTGGAACTTATTTAAACACATTTGAGTGGATTACAATACAGAGCTCGGCATGAGATCTGTGTCTTTCGTGCACAGCTGTTGATGCAGTAAACTGCTGTATTGTACCATCTTTGGTCTTCCTCTGTGTGTAGAAACACCGTGTTAGACGAGATACTTGAAGTCCTTTAGAGAGGCAAGGAAAGAAAAATGCCAACAAAGCAAAAATGGCTGGTGAATAGACTTGAATAATAAGATCTGGTTCTCAGTGTGTTTGTGCACATTGGGTAGTTTGACTGGTAGCACAAGTTGTGAGATTGGGGGAGGATTTCTCGTGGTCCTCCTTGGCTCTTGTTTCTGGTCATTTATCAGACACTGTTTATTCAGGTTCAGGTGAAGCCTTTTGAACTCGAGAGTCCTCTTTTTCACCCAGTCGGTACATGCAGTTTGCACTCAATTATAGAGGGCTCTTCTCCCAGGGGAGGATCTTCTTGCACTTTCTACCCAATACCTCTGATTTGGGGCCCTTGTCAGTTCTAAATCTATATATGCCTCCTCGGTTCTCAACTCTCAGATTGATAGAGGTCTGCCGGCTTTAAAGATGTTGAAGCGATGTTTGGAGGAGTAAAGGAGTGTGATGTGAAGATGCATGTACAGCTAACTTGTCATACTTGTCTTTGATATTAAAAAAAAAACATGATAGTTTTGGAGCACAGAAGCAAAGTTTGCACAAATTAGGATTTAAAGACACCCATTTTTCTTTCTTTGTCCTTACTACGCTTATTTTTCTTAAAACTCAAATAAATTACTGGAGCAACAGGGGAAAATGCTTCATTTTAGCTTCATTTTACTTTTAGTTTCTTGTCTGCAATTCTAACATGTGTTGATTGAAATCATTTTGAAGTCACGGATTAAACGGCTGCACTCCCATCAGTCCCACGGAGAGATAAATGAAGGAAAGGCTGATATGTTAGCTTATAAGATGTTTTCCAAGCTGTGACATTAATGTTTGGCCTGCGGGTGTAGGAAGCATACCTGCTGAGAATCTCCCTGATGTTCTTTGATCAGACCGGAATGATGATGATCACAGATCATAATGACCAAAAACCAAATAAACAAAGGGCTGCGCGGACCGAGCTGCTCTCTGTAAATGATGATTACTGCACCTAATGACCCATGACTGCTGTGGGTATTTGTGCATGATCGAGTGCATGTGTGTTTGTGGTTTTTGCTGGCTCTGCTGTTGGACCCCGTGGTTGTGATTGGAGTCTGGCCTTGGAGATCTCTGTCTCTTGGAGTTGTCAGTGTTGTCTGCAGGGAGCTCTGTTGTTTATTGACTTGGTGCCTGCCGGCAGGGCTCTGTCTCCTGTCTGCGCTGGAGGAGTCGTTAGCCTGCACACCGACCCACCACCGCTGCTGGCTTTGTTCTGTTACACGGTTAGCAAAAGAAATATTTTGTTCTATGGTGTTTCCAATTACTTGCTGCTATCCTAAAGTGGTATAGTGTGCTGGAGGAGCTTTGTAATGTCCTAAAATTCATTCTGAGTATGTCATACCCAAATGATCCCAACCTAAGCATTATTCTTTAAATTAATGTCTTAGGACGTTTATTAATTAAAACAGGATACAGTGGAGTAGTCAAGTCAATCGTCAGAAAGTTAATGGCAAACTGTTTTGACAATCGAACAATCATTGTAGTTATGTTTTTTTAAAACATAAATGCCAAACATTTACCAAGTTCCTGCTTCTTAAATGAGAGGATTTGATGCATCACAGTAAACTGAATATCTTTGGGTTTTTGCTTGTTGCTCAGACAAAACAAGACATCCAAAGACGTCTTCTCGTTCATTTTATAGACAAAACAAATAATCGATTAATCAAGAAAACAATCTTCAGATTAAACAATAATGATAATAATAAGTTAGTTGTAGCCCCAGTGGTGAGTTTACAATTAGATATAATTAGATCTGATGCAAAATGCTGTCAGTCCCAACAGATCGTAAAAGAGCAAAAACAACGCTGGCAATTTGCGAGCAGCATCGTCTAAAAGAGTAGTTGTACATTTCCCAGTTCAGCAGTTCAGTTTTTTTTTTTTTAAAAAGCACATTTTTTCCTCCTGCAACAATTATTGTTAATATGGCTATAATGAGCCTGTTCACATTTGGTATTAACATGCGTCCCGAGTAGTTTGATCACAAGTGGACAGCTCTGAGTCTCTCGGTTCCAACTCGGCATTAGCATGCATGTCCACATAAATCTCAAGTGACCACTTGTGATCGGATCTCAGTTCCCCGCTCTGCATGCAAATAAACACGTACATCACTGGGACCAACGGACACCATGTTTTTCACCCAAAGAAAGAAATAACTTATTAACTAATAACAAGAAGGCCCAAACAATAAAAAATGTATCTTTAACTCGCATAACCGAGCAAATTTTTTTTGAAGGGAGTCTGGGGATTCTCCCCACGGCGACAGAGAAGCAGCATGTATTGGTTACCGTTTACTGTCTTTGTAATATTTGACACTCCAAAGACAACACGGCTTGCTTACTGGCAGCTTGCAGCTGCACTTCCACACACTTACATTGTGTGCACAAAGACAATCAATGGTACCCGAGTTAACTCTGACGACGTCTGGGATGTTGGGTTTATTTTCTTTTTCGAAGATGCTTTATCGATTTGTTGACTCTAAAAGATTTGACAGAACTTGTAACAAACTGAATTTCTATATTTTGTTTTCTATTGAACCTCTGAAGGGTAGTATTTTTTTTTTTTTTGTTGGAACGTTGGATTCTATTTGTGGTGAATATTATTTTAACAAGCCTAACCCTATACCTGCAAAAAAGCCACCAGGATAAAGCTGCTGTTGTAAAATACCCCTATGTTTTTAAAGAAGAATTTTAAAAATGTAAATGGAAGCTGTCGGAGCATAAAACCAATGAACTGTTGAGCTCTGCAAATGTGATAGCCTAACAGTGGCACAGTTGGAAAAAAAAAAGTTCAGATTGAAAATTAAATCAAATCGTGTCGAATTGTTGCCTTAAAAGGTCAAATCCAATCATGGATTTGGAGAATCATGACACCCATACTACCATCCTAGTCCCTGGTCTGGTGTTATTTACTAGGAACCAGGTGCACGCGCTCTAATTTAAGATATAATCTAAGTACAGACTAAGTGCAGTCAGGCGTTCTTCCCTTGTTTAGTTGCAGTAATCCTGCAGTAATGTGACTTTATTTTCCTCTTATCAGATGCAGTTGCTGACATTTGCTGACTGCCTTTAACCCCAGCCATGTCTAATCTGCTGTTGCACGATCACTTACGTGCTATTAGTGATAACATTGGTTTCATGTTAGCTTTTAAAAAGGGGAATACAGATGTTTTTACTGGTTTGACACTCTGCAGATATCGCCCACTCCGGCAGTTGTAAATCCTTAAGACAACTCTCCCCCTGCAGGGCAGGTGTGAGGCCCTGGTGAGGGGAAGCTTGCCTTCAGAGTGAAACTAGATCCCTGTTTTCTTCCCCCGCCTGTGCCAAAGCATTCAAATGCATCTGAATCGAAACGTGCAGGAATGCCTAATTTGGCTTCAGCCGATTTTGAAGGGGAGGGAGCAAGAGAGGAGAAAGGCGTCTGGCATGCCATTGCATAATCCCAGCAGCCATTAACTCTTTGTGTCCCGAAGGCTGAATGAACTCATCATAGCAACGGGCCACAGGCGGAGTGACATCAGGCAGCTCTCAATCAGCGCTCGGCTCCTCCCCGCCACACCAGCAAATTTAAACAGGCTGAAAAGGCCACTGGTGTTTAATGGGCAAGGGGCTTCAACTGTTTGATCTTATAGTGAATGGGGTCAGCTGCCTACAGTTGACCCTGCAGAGGGCCCAGTTTTTGTTTGGATAGAATATATTTACCATCAGTAGTTTGCACATCCTCGTATCTGTGCTGATTTACTGAATCATCCAGCTTGCTTGTTCTTCGTTTTGTTTGGTGGTGCTCATCATTATGCCGCTGTGGGTTTCAGCGGAGCTCAGAGGCCGCAAGGAGGGCCAGATCTGTCACCGTGGCAGCCTGTACAGTGTTAACCTCCTGGTCCAACACCTGCCCGAACTGGGATTCTCTCAGTACGATTGAGACGGCATAATGTATGACTTTAGCTGGTGGCTTTATCAGCTCTTGGCACAGGAAGCCTGTGAATGTTGTAGAGCCTTCCGGTTCCTTTGAATTCACACTCATGTATTTTGGATGTGAACCAAGTGCCGTATTCTATTCCCCAGACTCAGGAGTAGCACCGTTGTATGTTTTCAGTTCTCAGTTCTCACAAAGAACAATATTTCTTGAAAGGGTTTCCTTTTGAAATCGTCCCTGCAAGATGCGGAGATGTAGAAGACGTGCTTCAGAGTCATTTTGGGGGGAGAGATTGCTTTGTGTTTAGTGAGCAGCGCAAAAGATGGGGATGGTTGATACCTCCTGCATACTGTGATCTGGATCAGTTAGGAGCAAGTGTGTATGCGCAAGCTGAAAACACTTTGCCGAGACCATGTTTTCATTGATCCAAAATTGGCTCCATAGCAAGCTAGCTTGAGCCACATTGAGTTTGGACTAGAGGTTGACCGATCATTTCCAAAGGCCGATATAATAACGATAGGTTGGAGCAAGAAAAAGCCAATAGCTCAATAACACTCATATCACCCCCCCATTCTCTAAAATAAATGTCACTTTTGGAAATGAACAGTCTTCAATTCATAAAAAATTAACTGATCAATCGAACAAATAAAGTCCAGATGGGAGCGATTTTTAATTGTTGAGCTGTTCAGACTCCACCTTCTTAATAGATCGAAGCCACTTTTGCACTTTTCCGCTCTCAAGTGGTCGGTGTACTCGGTGTGCTCTCCACAATGTACACAGCCTTGCTAACCACACTGGTCAAATTCCTTGTGCTCACCAGTGTGGTGCCATCTGTAGTTGGTCTGAATTGTCACATTGGCTTGTGTGGCCTTGTGGAAAAGCTTATTTCTAAATTAGGTCACTGCCTTTGTTTACATCTCAGCATCCAACCAGTGTTCTGGCAAAACTCGATCGCTTTTCTTGTGGTTTGGATTCAAACTCCGTCTCCTTTTTTTTTTTTTCTTAATTCTTTCTCTTTTTGTTCAGCACAAAAGGTTCTTGTAGACTCTCATATTACAATTTGATCACGGCAGTCATTCTCTGAGCTCATCAGCTTCTCTTTCATTCCGTGCCATGCTAACATGAAGTCTAAACAAACCAAAACAAAGCTGCAGGGAGAAGATTATACAAAATGGCACCACGTTTTTTTTGTGGGCCACGTGCGCTAGCTACCTTAGCTAGCCAGGTAACAGAGCTGCCACGATTATTTTCATCATTGATTGATTTGTTGATTATTTCCCCAGTTATCGATTCATTGTTTAGTCTATAAAATGTAAAAAAAAAAAATCATATATGACATCATAAATGACACAGAAAAGCAGCAAATCCTCACATTTTTGAAGCTGGAACCAGCAAATGTTTGACATTTCTGCTTGACAAATGACTGAAAGGATAACTAATGTAATTTCCTTTCGATCGGATTTATTGACTCATCACTACAGCTTGTACTTGTAGTTTGTAAACACTGGGCCATGTCGGTGATCATGCCTGAAATCAAAACACAGTAGGTGTTTGCTGTATTGTAATTTTGTTGTACTGAAGCTGCTGTACAAACGGAAATTAGTATTTGTGTTTTTTCTCTGATGTGGATCGGTGTGTGTGTGTGTGTGTGTGTGTGTGTGTGTGTGTGTGTGTGTGTGTGTGTGTGTGTGTGTGTGTGTGTG
>JBBPCS010000481.1:11248-48555 GCA_037974645.1 Hollardia meadi | reverse complement strand
GTGTGTGTGTGTGTGTGTGTGTGTGTGTGTGTGTGTGTGTGTGTGTGTGTGTGCAAAAACTCAGGCTAGTGGCAGAAGATGTGTGGTAAAGTTGCATTGTTACCTGCCTATAGTGGAAACTGTAGGATAGATGGGTATTTAATGAAGTGGTTGAGAGCTTACAGTCTGTTTGATCATGAAGACCAGTAAATACTTTGAAATTATAAGTCCCCTCATGGAATGAAGAGCACGATTCTGATTTTAACAGGGCTGCAACCAATGATTATTTACATTATTGCTTCAGCTATGGATTATTTTAATCAATGGATTAATTGTTTTGTGTATAAAATGAAGAGAGTGTAGGGACAAGGGCCCAATGCCAGCATTCAAAGACTATTTTGTCAGATTTTATTTAGTCTATTTTAGTTAAAATTTTCAAAGGGAAGAATGCAGATTATTGTTACATGAGAGAGAAAATAGGTGCAAATCTTTAGATTGTAGAAGCTGGAACCGTTTGATTGTTTGTTTCAACAACAGATTTTAGTGTCCAATGTAGAGTCCAGTGGGACCCATGGGGCATTGTTTGAAGGGTGAACACTGTCCTTGTTTGCCTTGTAGCTGTCACATGTTCCTTGTGCAAAATGCTCACATGGCAGTTTAATTTCTGACTCCGTCCAAAAACTTTAAATCTTTCAGCAGACTTGGCATCTGGCCAGCTTGTATTGTTGTCATCAGCAGGGCTATAATGCTAAACTACACTCACAGCAGGTGCCAAAACCAGGCTCACAAATGTTTCACTGGGACAAATGCATTACAGAATAAGACTAATCTCTGTGTGATAAATGGTACGTCAGTACAGCAAACAGATAGATCTCTTGAACCTGCAAACCTACTAAATTAGCACTTGTGCTTACATACTGTAGCTAGCTTTGTATAGGCTGTTCTGTTTGTTAAATGCCAGGCATGTTGATTCTGGTATTCAGCATAGGACATCGCAGCACAGGTCACAGACCTGGAGGGATACAGGGAGATCAGAGGGATCACACTGACTAAAGAGAGTGAGTTAGTGAAGGCTGTGATGGTGGAGTGGTAGACCAATGGCTGTTGACAGGAAGCATACTGACACAAAGTGTTAGACAAATGGATGGATTGATGGGTAAATGTACAAATGAATAAGCTGAGGGTGGAAGGAGTGAAGGGCTGGCACGAACAACTTCAAGTGATGAAGTGCTGAGACGGAGTGAGAAAGGAAGGCAAAAGCATGTGAGCTCATGTCTCACATGTGTAGAACAGTTGTTTCACCTTGCTTTCGGTTAAGAGTAGGTCAACTAGCAATGATACTTAGTGCAAAGAGCAGAGCAGTTGTGCGTTGCAGAGTGGGTGAAAATGGGAGCAACGGGCTGAAATGGAAAGATGCGAGTGAAGAAGGAAGTAGGATGGATAAATCTGGAGCTGGGGAAATGAAAATCTGCAACACACCGTGCTTAAGTGAGGGCAAGGCTTGAGAGATGTGGGGAGGGACAGAGAGGGTCAATCAGAGATGCAGGGTGAAAGGGGGTAAGATGTGATGGAGGGAGAGTGACAGAGGGGAGAAAATGACAGAGGAGGGGGGGGGGGCTGCGATGGGGTCGCTACAGTGAGGTGATTGCGTGACTGAGAGGAAAGTGCACTGCTGTGTGTGTAATGCTCTCAAGACGGATATTAAGACACACTGCCCGACTCACACAGTCACTGCCCCTCTCTCCCCTTTTCTCCTTTACTCTCCTCCATCCCGCTCCCTCTTTCGCTCCCTCCGTGTCCACTAATGATCCTCGCGTCCTGCCACACTGCCAGGCTGAGTGATGCCCACTGACAGTCGCACTCAGGCGGAAACGCTGCAGCCCCCTTCCAGGAGTGCTGTGGCACACACACACACACACATACATAGACACACATAACATACAGAGGTGTAGCACTTTCTCACATACATGTATCAGCTCATGCAAAGCTGCTGACAGATGTGTATTTGTTTGTGAGAGAGTAGGCGACCATCACCCTCTCACTACACACACACACACACACACACACACACACACACAGAACCCCTCAGTGGTGCTCACAGCCACGCACTTACTGTAAATATGCCTCGATCCAGCTGCATCTGTCTCCAGGAATTTTTCTGTGATGGATAGATGTGGGGTAATCACAGGGTACAGCTAGCTCAATAATAATTCTCTTTTGGCCTGTGAGCTTGATAGCAAGTGGACATAGCGACAATGAGAACACAATACAAATACTCATCAGACCCAAGATGGTTTGCAGAGAGGCCCCATAGAACATTTTTCATTTTGTTTCTGCAGGTATGCCATAGTGCATATGCAATCTGTGTTGTTTTGCAATTTAGATGACATTTGGAAATTTAGATTAAATAATTAGACAGAGGCTGATAAATGCACTGAAGGATTCTGACGATAGCAACCTCTTAAAGTAAACTCAACCTCTTAAAGCACAGTGAGCATTAACAATGCAGTTCCCTCTCAGTCCCTCCAGTGATTTCCTTCTCTTGTGGCTAGAGTCAACATATAAAACTAAAATGTATCTGCAATGTATGCGCATTACGAGTATTTTGTTGATATGAATTTTTTGCCTGACATGTTGCTATAAAATGGTGACTTCCTAGTTATGTTTAAGTAGGTAGAAATGCATTTCGAATGAGACAACATTTATGTGTGAAATCTCTCTCTGCCCCCCATAAATAGGCTAATAAATTTTCATACTTAAAGAATTAACACCACTACCCCTCCGTCCAAACCCTTTCCAATCCCATACTTTCCCACCGTAATCCAACTGATCCAAGCAGAGGCCCCAGTCCTGCCTGCCGAGGAGAGGTTAGAAATTAGGTCACAGCATCTCACTCCCCTAATTAGATGCTGGAGTGTCTGCATGTCTCTCCATGTGTGTGTCTGTATATGCATCTGCACTATGGGTGCTCTTAATCTGTACATGGCCTCTATGGTAACGGGGAGTCTTGGGAAGACGCGTTAACCCATATTTCTGTTACTCTCCACATGTTATCAGAATGTTTCTGTTGTCAGTACTTGAAACGACGATGAAGAGAACAGTCAGTGATGAGGACACTGAGGTGAAACGTATCCCAGGAGTAAAAGAACAGGTCAGCTTCAGCTATAAAAGATACATTTTAAGCATTAATATTCTCAAGACCAAGCTCCAGTTGGCCTACATGTCCTGTGTTGCGAGCAGGTTAGGATTCAGTTAAGATTCAAACCATCAGCGAGATGTAACTCCCAACTTCTCTGTGGAAGTAAATGGCATTTAAGGTGAAGGAACACCTTGCTCTTCAGAGCCCTGTGGATTTGTTCCATCCTCTTTTTGAGATGTATCCTTGTAGGGGGCGAGGAAAAACATACCTGTGCCTCTGCAGTTTTAATGTCTACTCATGTTTTTGTTTATTGCAGGTTGTGTATGTGCATTAACATGACCAAGAAATTGACTAAGAGGTACAGCGGGATAATGTTTCATCTTGGTACCTGCACTCTCTCTCCTCCTGCCTCTTGGGTCTGCCAGCAGGCTGCAGGAGGCTGGAGGAGAGAGTGCTGGATTAGTACAAGCAGGTACAAAGATGAAACATTATCCCGCTGTACCCCTTACATGTCTTCATAAAAAGCCTGCGTGAGTCATTTTGGAGTTTTATATCCACAAATGTATTGTACATCAGCTCAGTGGGGTGTGTGCAAAGGGCAAGGGGGTAAACAATCGCCATACACTGGGAGAAGAGAACATTAGAAGGAGCAATCGTAGAAAATTGTGTGTGTGCGTGTGTGCAGGCATGCGAGCATGAGCCACATTGTGTGTGTGTGCGCTGCGTAATGGAGTAAAAGAACGAGAGTAGCGCGGGACTAGTCTTAATTAAGTTTTCAGGAGGCTCTTAAAAGGTCATGGCATGCCGCTGAACCCCCTCACCACCACCACCACCACGCCCCGCCGAAATTTCACTTTCCCCCTTCCCTCCCGTCCTCGTCTCTCTCCCTCACCTCTCCATTGCGATCTATCCAGTCATCAGCCCCCCATCTGTGCACATTAGCCATTCATGAACACACTCATTAGGGTGGGAGTTTGAAGCGATTGTGTTCACTAGTCTGTGGCTGGAGCGTGGCGATTAATATTTCAGCGTCTCCCGCCGAGGAGCTGAGAGCAAGTTTGGCCCTCTTAGACTAAAGAGAGAGTGCTTCACCCAACCCCCCCCCCCCCATCCCCCCATACAACCCTTCCTGCTCCTTCTCAGACAGTCTCTCCAACTTACAGTACGTTGCCCTCCTATTTCCATTTATTGCATACACACAGATGATTTGGATACACATTCTTACCCAGACACACAGAAGACCCTAACTCAAACTGACTTAATTGGGCTCTTTTTGTTTCAGGAAGGAAGGAGGAGGAGGGGTAAATCCTGTCTTTTCTTGTCCCCCATCTCCTCATTCCTCTCAGATGGTCTGGAATGTCTTTCTTTCACCATCCTTCATTTATTACCCTTTTGAACACGCATTGAATTAGACAAGCTTGGGTTGGGGTCGGAGCGGTTGAGGTGGATGGTATTATTCTTAACTGTATATTACCACACTGAGTTCATTCAGACCAAATCAATACACTTCCTTGTTCATATTGTACACTGGCACTTGGAATTAGAAGCAGCCAGGAGCATCATGGGTTATTAGGCAGTCAATATTTGAAGCACTACTCCTGAATACAGAAATCACTTTGACCCTACTTGAAATCTCTTGTCCTTGATTTCACAAGCCTCCTGCTTATGTGGCCATATCCACACGAATGTTGAAAATAATTAAGTCATTTTGAAACACTTTTTTCCCCCTCCCCATTTGGATTTAAATCAAGGCAGCACTCTTGAGCACCAAAAGTTGATACTTTTGAGAAAAGGAAAGATTTGAAAATGCTGACAGTAAAACACACACTAACAGTAAAATAAGTGGCTTATGTGGTTTGAACATGTCCAATAAAAGATATTTTGAGCATTTCAGAGCATTTTGCTATTTTTGGCAATTCGGTTAGGAGTGTAGACTTGTACTAAATGATCTCCAAATGTGGAGTGAAACATTTGAGACAGTCAGATTTTTCAGATTTTTTTGTGAGGACAGTCTTGAGTAATGTGGATCATTGATACCACCCCTTTGCTTGATTTCATCCCAATGAAATCAAAAAAAAATTTCAGTTTCATCCTTCAATCTAAAATCAAAGTGTGATTCTCTACACCTGAAAATTAAACTTTTCCTTCAAATCATAAAACTGCAATGGATGACCATAAATACCGCCAGCCAATCAACCCAATCATTGATGGGTTGCTACATTTAGATCATTTGTACAACCAAATACATATATTGACAATTAAATGTCAAATAAAAAAAAAAAAACAAGAATACAACTAATAATCCAACCAGAGACCTAAAGGCTAAGAGGAGGCAATTGGCTGTGTTTGGAAAAGCTTGAAAATGTATATATACGTCATCAGTTACAAACAAATCACTATTTTATAGTTCTACAGTCTGACAACAGAAACTGAAAGATATGTTAACGTGAACATCTGTAGTGTGTGTTTGGCTACAATGAAACAAAAAAAAACACAAGGGATCACAGAGTCAGAGGTGGCTTGCTGATAGAGCATCTGATTTTGTTTTCTTTTTTTTAACTGTCTTTCCATGCTTTGGTATTTCAGTGTGCACTTTCTAGAAAACAAACTGTTTAAAAGTTGTTGTTTTTTTGTGCTCACCATGGACATGGCACAAAAGAAAAATATAATCACAAATGGTAAAACAGCTTAAAGTATATTATTTAAAAAAAAAACAACCTAACAGGCTATATGGAGTGTGTTTGTGTACTTTGTTTGCAGATGCATTATGTACAGAAAAAGCATATGAACCATATCTTATGTGTTTGGCTGCACAGTGCTATTCATGGTTTGAAGATAGAGGCTATAGCTGAAGGTCAAGGTTGGTTAGCAGGAGGAGGTTACAGAGAGAAATGTGTCCATACAGCCTTAACTACATAAGCTTCTGTTATTCACATCCCTACCACATTCGGGCCCCACATCCTCTTTGTTCCCCCATCCTCTTTTTGTTCTTCATTCACCTCTGCCCTCTCAACCTCCCCTGCCCCTCCAACTCCCTCCTTTTCATCCTAAGCATACCATTCTCCATCTTCTTCTCCATATAGGTGTGCAAATAAGTGGGAGTCTATGGGCTGTGCGTGAGTAAGTGGAAGTCTACAGGCTGAAGTGTTGCATGTGGGCAGGCATTCATAGGGAGCAGTGGTTGGTGCGGTGCACACTGATGGCTAATGAAGTTCCTCTGCACCTCATAGTCCTATTAAACCGCTGCCCCCTACCTCTACCCACTTCACCCCCCACCTTTCGCCTTGTTTCTTCCCGAGGGAGAGAGTTGGCAGGGAGCAAGCCAGCTGCTATGGCAACAACAAGGAACCCTCCCTCTCCCACAGGTCTCCTTAGCAACTGGTAGCTTGGCATTGCAGTAATGAGCGTACCCGGTGTGCCAGGCTTTGTGTCATGTTGGCATGTGTGTGTGTGACAGGGTGAGTTAGTGTGTGTATAAGTGTGTGCGTTGGACCATATACGTGTGGTTGTTTGGTACAGTTTGCCAATTTAGGTGAGAGTGAAAATGTGTGGTGACAAAGAGATGTGGACCCACTACTTGGTTCTGGTCCAGAAAATTGTGAAGCTTGTTTTATTAAAATGTAACCAAAGCTGGCACTTGACTGACTCCACTTGTGCCTGTGTTTCTGTGTATTTGTGCATTATTTTTTTCTTCACTGTGATTGTGGTCATTCTTCTCTGTACTGTAAAATTGAAGCAATCAAAGGGACGATTGGATGAATTTTGCATGCCATGTGCATGGCTGCCTGTGAGTTTCCTGCTCTGCTGAAATTAAATTAAACGCTGAGAATGATGTTTATTAAAGTGTGATCAGAGGTGTGCACTGACCTTTAGAATGTGGGAAATGAGATTCTCATTGTTATGAATGAGATTATATGGAGGCCGAGTATGAAAAAAGCATTGGGCTTGCATTGATTCCATTGTTGGCCGACAGTTTCTTTGTGTAGAGCAGAGGGAGGTTTCAATATAATCAAATCCACACTGTGCCTGTTGACTATTAAATTGACTGATACACAAATATAGACACACAGGCACTCACATAAATGCATTTTGACTTGTGCACACTAGCACATGCTCTTATATCTTGCAGATCTTGTAAAAAGAGCTGTAAAAGCCTCTCCAGAAATGTGTTGGTCTTTAACAAAAGCATGGCAAGCCCAGTGGAAAATGTTAGTTTGCTCCCTAGACGAGGTGTGAAGTGCGAGCAGGCGGCCGGCCCCACAGGTGGCCCAGCCCAAACACCTGTTGTGTGAATTCCCAGTGGGAGGGCTTGAGCTCTGCCTACCTTGCAGGTCCTAGTTGAAAAACCACACCCATGCTATACTGTAGCACGTGATCATTCATGTGCCCATGCCCACTCTGAGGCTCCCCTGTTTTGTGCGTGGGTGTCAGACGTGATGCCCAGATTGTGTCTCCTTTGTGCCCACCGGAAACACTCAGCCGACTCTGGCATCAAACAAGCGGATTTTCCGATCCCCTATCCGGGTCTCAGATGCTCTTCTAATCTGTCAGCATCTATTTTTACCCACCAAAACCGCGCCAGCCCTTCTCCATTCCACACCCTACCACCCCAATGCCAACCCTTCCCTTGGCGCCATGGTGGGCACGGCTGATGATTCGCCAGCCATTGGATGCAATTAGTGCACAGTCAGGCAGGAATCCCCTACCAACTCCATTACACCCCTCTCCACAGCCACTTCCTGATCTGAGGTTAGCAGACACGCTACCACACACTTGCTTTCCATTTTAAGCCTTTTTTATAAATGGCACTCCTGCAGTGTTGTGGAATAATAGGGTCGGATACAGAGCACCTTTCACGGTGCTCGAATCACTCGACTGTGCAAACTCAGTCTATTCAAGTACAATGACAGTCAAGGGAATGCACATTTGAATTGCACCTGTTCAGATTTGGTGTTGAGATTAAGTGAAAGTTCTGTCTGTGACAGGATAGCTATTGGTGTAAAGTCCTTGAATTACTCAGGCTCACTTTAGCCTTTTCTGTAATGATCCTATAAGAAATAAATGCCTGAAATTTTTGCCTTTTTCCTGTAAATCATATTTATTGAACAAGAAATTACAAATGCAGCCAATCCTCAGAGACCTCACACTGATACACTGAGCCAGATGCACTTCCTAATCCCAGGTTTATTTCTTCGCCAACAAGGGCTGTAATGTGCCTTGCATGCCAATGCAGTCGTGACCACTGCTGTGGAGGCGATGATGGCATGTGGCAGAGAAGTAACTGTTTCTCACCTCCTAATAAAAGAGACTCCTTTTTAATCTTTTCAATTTGATTGCATTCCAAAAACAGGCCTGTCTGCCCATCTGTCTCTCTTAAAGAAGCCTCCTAAAGGGATTTTAATCATCTGACTCTGGGCTTCTCAGGCAAATAGCTAAATCTCTCTTGCTCACACTCTCTCTCTTCCTCTCTCTTACACACACACATAAACAATTTCCAATTTTCTTCCTTGTATTCATTGTCATAGTCTAAGTTGTCTTATCTGTCTCTCTCTGATACACCATATCGTCTCAGCTTCATTGTGTCATATCTGTGCAGCCATTAGGCCCTTCAGTCCCTCTTCAAGTCCTCCTCAATCACATAAAATTCCCCCTACCCTGTCCCTATTAATCCACATGGCTCTAAATTCTTTATTTCCCTTCAAAGGGACAACACCAGCCATGACATCAATCACGGAAAGCGAATATTTAGCCGCCGCTAATTTCCACCAATAGCCTGGAGACAGGCTTAGCTGACAAAACTCATTCCTGTGCTGAACAAAACTGCTTGTGTTGAAACCTCCCCTCCCCCTGATCCCTCCTGCCTTCTGCACAGGCAAAAACAGAATCACAATAAACACAGTTAGTGCTTCTGTTACTCCCCCTTGATTTAGGCTTATCAAATGAATGTGCACCATAGAGGGATACCCTTTGACAATACATAATGGTTCCATTCTGCATGAAATGGTTTGGTAATACCAGTCGAGTGTGGCAAACGCCTTTACCCGGTGCCACTACAAGAACAGCTGCTGTGTTCTTAGCTGGGCAAGCGCACCGCACTGCTTTACCCTTGAGGTTGTTTGAATCGGGTGAGTGGTTTCTTTTTGCTGGTTCCCAGACCCCACTCACAGTCCTTAGTTCCTCACTCAGTTCTGTCTGAATGAGTGCACATTCGCCACAAGATGAGTCCTATAAACCGTTTGACCTGTTTCCTTGCCCCGCTGTGTGTGAGCATGTGCATGGGTGTGTGAGCAGGGAACACCCTGAGTGGGTTCTGATGGGGGACAAATAGAGGGGGATGGGGTGAATGGGGGGCATTTTGAGGGCACCCCTTTGTGTGGCGTGGAGGGGCCCCTTGCAGTACCTCTATATTCCCACCCCTTACCCCCAACCCCCTTCACCTCCTGCTATACCCCCAGCACAGCTGCCCCCATGCCAGTCGGTCCCAGATGAAACACTGGGCCCAGCATAAGAACCCCTACCCCCCATACTATATCTACTCCTAATGCTGATGCCTGAATGACATCTTGGGAGTGGCAACAGAGGGACACGTTGGGCACCAAGCCAATTTGGGCAAGTGGGCACAGTCATTTAACTGACAAGTCTGTGGCAGTTAGACATTGTTGTAGTGAAGATATGATATATTGAGCACCCATATTGGCCTCATGGCCCCATTGTGTAGTTAGACCTTGATGCGGCCTAAGCCTCAGCACTGATAGTCATTAAACTTCATTGATTCCCAACATGAAATAGCCCTCTCCACTCCCTGAATTAAACTGAGTTTGCATGGAAGAAGGGAGGGGAAACAGTAGAGCAATCGATTGGTATTGTAAGATTTCCCAGAGCCAAATTAATGGTTCTTAAAGAGGTTATTATGGATAAATACCAGGAACCTGTTTCTGCTCAACAACACATATGGAGCAATAAGCTGTTGCACTAGATTCACACAAAAATGTCATTCTGTTTGGTTTGAACACCTCAATTCCTTCCTTGAGCCAATCAAAAACCTCTTACTGCTTAGTTCACCTGTGTGCTGTGGTAAAAAAAAGGGTCAACATGTCAGATTTGTTCGAAAAGAGCATAAGCTCTTAATCTGAGGATGAAGAAAGCCATGCTGCAGCATCTATTGTCTAAATATCTAAATCAGCTATCAGGATTTTTAGGCCTTAATGAGAGTTGAACCCAAGCTGATTGTTATCCCACAACCCAGAGAACCTTGTTCACCATAATTGACTTTGGATTGGTCCATAAACTCTTACCCTTATCCTCTTATGCTTTATGGCCAAATTAACCCCTTTCAGCCTGATTTAGTTGTGCTTGTAGAGTGAGGACGAGGGTAGATGTCCCTGATAACAAAACAAAGAAGTCACACCACTACTTATGACTCTGTCTGTTCTTTTCAGTATTATGGGACCCGGCAGGCAGTACATCTCTCTGTATAAGCCCAGCCATTGGTGCATTCATTATTTAGAGCCTTCTCCACTAGGCCCATTGTATTAAAGGGGCATGATTTGAATAGGAAGCAGCTTCCTGGACCCAGGCGTGTGATGTGTGGGTTCCTCTCTGTCATTGCATGTTTCTGTGGGCTTCATCCGTCTGCCTCAGCAAGCCAGGAGGCTGAAAGAGAATTTCCATTTTATGAATATTTAATACATAATAAAGTTTTCAATTTTATTCTATTCAACCCGTAGGGGTAAAAATGTGGCAAAGCCAACCCTCAAGGACAGAAGACAGAGTAAAGGTAGTTAGATTCGATGCAGGCATTAAGAATATGGTTAACATCAGCTCGCTGCCTCAGAAATCATCTACTAAAATATACACACAAAATATTTAGGAATAGTTACTACATCCTAAAATGGCTCTATAGTGTCCCTATTCCACACATCTCAAACTTCCTTTATGCTGTATTACTATTGGATCATAGCATATCTGGGCTGCCTGCTGTGTCCGTGGTGACCTGGCATGGCTCTGTGTGAGACACCCAGCTGGGAGTGCCCCTGAATCAACTTGGGATTAGCCCAGGATTGTCTGGGATTACTCGGGGATGGAGGGGGATTAGCAGTGACTGCTTGTTTCAGGGGCGTGAGGGCCATAGGCTGGCCAAATTGCCCCTGACTCAGACTCAGGGAACAGGAGGCGGACAGAACCACACCCACAGTGGAACCACCTGCAACCTAAGCTATTCTTGGATCTTGGATTTGAAAACACACCCACCCACCTGGACAGACACACACAAACAGGATGACAGAGAAAAACATGTGGTGGAAAACTACATGACAGGAAACCACCAGCTTGTGATAATGATGATGCCATGGCTGGCCACTGTCCGAAATCTCTCAAATCTCTCTAGCAGGTGGATTCATCAGATAAAGAGGGTTTGGGATGATGACAAATCCCTCCAAGTTCAATGGGGCTGCTCTTCCCTCATACAGGGATAAATTGCGATTTGAATCAGATAGGTCACACACAGTTGCAGCATGAAGTGGTTCAGCTCTCTGAAAGATGCCCCATTTTCAATCAGCCATGGTGGAATGGCATGAGAGTTTACATATGTTTTAATTCAGGCATGCACAGGACTTGATGGGGATGGTTTGGAGTGGTATGATAGGTGGATGATCCAGCCAGGGTGAAACAGGGAGTTGGCGCGGCACGTAGAGGAGCCGTCAGAAGCAGGGAGCGGGCATCCCCTGCGGACCTGCACTGCCGAGATGAAAGGCTGTTTAGTGTTGAAGCAGCAGCATCAAACAACCGCCTCCTATTGCATCTTTTCCCCATCCCCCACTCTCCCTGCATCTCTCTCTCTCACTCTCTTGACTCTAACCACAATATGATATAGTTCTGCTGTTGCAGGTTTACTCGGTTGCCATGGTTACCCAATGCTGGAGGTGTCACAGCTAGATAACCCAAGGAGGCATTCACAGATCACCTGAATTCGGTTTGCCCATTTATGTATTGTCCGCCGCAATTTGATTTATTTGTTTCCCTGCCGTGCAATTCAGTGTGAATACAGATAATCTGCAACATAAAAGAGATGGTGGAGGTGTGAGCACCCCTCAATCTGAAACAATCTATTGTACCAGTGTGTCCTAGACCACAGGAGGTACTTTTGATTTGATATTTTCCTGCTTGAGCATCAAAATCGCTCTTGCACTACAAAGAGCAGAATTGCAATGAAAGATTCTGTTGTACATCAGGAACCTTCAGCATTCAGCAACCCTCGAGATGCAAATGATAATAAACACTATAAAAACTATATACTATGTATTACTGAGTCAGTGACTGTGCATGCCAGTGCAGAGGATAATGGGAACGTTATTTGTGACTCACTGTATAATTGAAGGCATAGGGATTGAAGACAAAAGTGGAAAATGACTGTTGTATGCAAAGAAGTGAGTGAAATTAAAAAGGTAATTCAAGTCACAAAATATGTAGCACTCAGTGACAAAAGAGAAAGAGCGATCGTGTTAACGACAGACCAAGGGAGATAGACAGTGAAGGTAGATATTGGAGGGTGGGATACATCCATTAGCCTTCCTTGCTCCCGGCTCAATCTCAATCCATTCAAGCTATGAGAGCAAAAGAGACGCGGCTGGCATTAAGCCAGACTGGCACTGACTTCAAACATACAGTACGCCCAACCACAGCAGCTTACATCAGCCTGGCTGAAAGGAGAAGTAGAGGAGGACGGATAGATTGACAGAAATAAAAGTGGGAGGATTGACGTACATAAGGAGAGGGTCTCAAAACTGAGTCTCAGGTCGTTTCAGGCTGGTTGAGGCTGATGGGGTCTTGCTCAGTGCCAGCTGTAGCTGTCCTTCGAACATGTTTGTGTTTTTGAGTGTGCTCTCAATTTTATGACATTGGTTGACACTGATTGCATAGGGCTGTGTGTCTAATGTTGTGTATGTACCTCTGAAGGGTGTGTATCTTATTCTCTCTGTGTTTTGTACATCTAATAATAGACATGGAAGCAAACTGATAATTTGGCACATTTTTTTCTTTGACTCTGCATGTATTGAATGAATGATTTATAAGCAGTTGTGACAGCTGTAGTTGTGAGTATGTTTGTCTGCATTGTTGACTTTTACTTTTTGTTGACTTTCAAAAATTCTTATTTTGCTCTGGAATATTTTCTATGAATCTAATGCAAATCAAGCAGTTTGTGTACAAATGTTAAGTAAAATAATATGTATTACAATTTAATTTGATCTATCTCTCATGGTGTGTGTCTCTCATCTCTCTGCAGAACTCCATCCGACACAACCTATCCCTCCACACACGTTTTATCAGGGTGCAGAATGAGGGAACAGGGAAAAGTTCTTGGTGGATGCTGAACCCAGATGGAGGGAAGATGGGCAAGGCCCCCCGCCGGCGAGCGGTCTCCATGGACAACAGCACCAAATACCTAAAAAGCAAAGGCCGCACCAGAGGCAAAAGGGTTGGCCGTCCAGTTATAGGAGCAGGGTCTGCTGTCGTGGGTCTGCAGGGCTCCCCCGACCATGGCAGCTCACCACGGAAAGGCCTCCCAGGATCTGGAGGTGCATCTGGTACAGATGGAGAGTTTGACGCTTGGACAGACCTTCATTCCAGGGCTAGCTCATCAGCCTCTACCCTGAGTGGGCGTCTGTCACCTATCCTTGCAGAGGGAGAACCAGAGGAACCAGAGGAGGGTGGTATGTCCTGTTCCACCTCCCCCCACCTCTACCCCTCACCAACCAGTGCCCGCTCTCCATCCATTGGGGCAGGGAATCACTGTCCTCCCTTGGAGCAGCTGCCTCAGCTGGCTAACCTGACAGGTACTATCAGTCTAGATGAGCAACTGATGGAAGATAGTTATCATCACCATCACCCACCTCAGCAGCAACACCAACAGCATCCAGCTGTTGGTAGACATAAGCAACAAACCCCTGTCTACCACTACAGCTCTGGAGTGAAGGGGCAGAGCCCCTATGGTGCAGGTGTCTATGGTGCAACAAGCATGGGGATGTTGTGCCACCACTCACCCATGCAGACCATTCAGGAGAACAAGCCAACCAGCTTCTCTGGAACCATGCGGGCTTATTCCAGCACCAATGCCCTTCAGAGTCTGCTAACAGGGGGTCCAGCTGGGCAGCAATACTGTTCCAAGGACATGATGCTGGGACAGGAGAGGGAAAGCCATCCTATGATGGGTCAAGCTAGTAACGGAATAGGCTCCAACCATCACAGCCACCACCCTGGCCACCACAATGGCCACAGCCACAATGGACCTCCTCCTCACAACTCGGCTCATAGCCATAACAGAACTCACAGCCATACTCATAGTCACAACAATGTAACCAACCACAATTCACCTCACAGCCTCGCTCACAACGGACACAACCTCAGCCAGAGTCATAACCACACACCGCCCCGGGCTGCAACCTTGACCCCACGCGGTAACAGAAATCAGCTGCACACCTACAACCACAAAGCTCCCTACCTGTACAGCCCCCCATCACATGCCCACCTCCCAGCCTCCACCACTCTCCCCCCTAACCCAGCAGGTATGCTTGGCATGCCCCAGGACTCCTGCCATGTGGCCACCGCCCCACACCCGCACCCCCGTCACAACCATTACCCTGACCCACAACACCAAGGCATGACTAACGGACCATACAACCATGGCCAGGGAGTGGGGAATGGTAGTGTTGGCAGCAACTACCATGGCTATCACCAACCTCACCCCCATGAGAGACTACCAGCTGACCTGGACATTGACATGTTTCACGGTAGCTTGGACTGCGATGTGGAGTCCATCCTCCTCCATGACATTATGGACTCTGGTGAGGAGATGGACTTTAACTTTGACTGCTCCCTAGCCCAAGGGGTGGGCATCGGCATGGGTATGGGCATGGGTGTGGGCATGGGTGTGACCATGGGCATGGGGATGGGAATGAGCGGTTTTGCCGGTCAACAGCAAGCCCATAGCAACCAGAGCTGGGTGCCTGGCTGAGGCCTAAGACAAAACATCCTACCTTCTGAAAGAACTACCCTACCCATAAAGCACTGTGCTCAACTGTTACATTCCTGACTTGACACAGAGACTATAGGACCAACACTCCTGTCTCTTTGTTGTATTGACAATTCTTGCCCTCTTTTGACCCCCCCCCCCCCCCCCCCGAGAGATCTAGTTCATGTCACATTAGGTTTTTCTTCATCTCAGATATACTGTGATGACAATCTCTCAGCTGTGCTTGCCCAACATCGCTTCTCATCTACCATGAGAACTGAACTCTCAATGCACTTTAGTGCAAGTGGGTCATATCTTGCAGTGCAACGTGTTCACAGAGCAGCTCAGGCAGAGCTTGACATGTTTTGTAAGGTCGCTGCAGTGCTTGATGGCAACAAATGAAAAAATCACAAGCTCCGTTGATAAGGTGTCAGATCATGGCATTGAATTCAAATTAGATTCTTTTCTTATATGCTGTCATTGTCAGTGGTGGGGGCAATAACTTTTGTAAAAAAAAAAGCTTTCAAAATGCTTTGTGATTAAATCCTTGGCTTTTCAAATTCAGTGTTAGCTCAAACTTTAGCCTTTTCCTTATCACTCACCTTACTGAGTTTAAAGTATGAATTAATAAAATACTATTTAATTTAATTGGATTTCATACCTTCTTAGTCATGCATTTAGTCCTTGGTACTTTGACTTTTCTCTAGGATGTAACACTTTCATAATTCCCTTCTGCCATTGATTAGAGAATATTGTCACTACATCGTTAAATGGATTCTATCATTACTGGCTAGCAAGCAATTTGGTGAATTAATGTCGCATCACCTTGTCTCACCTGGGCTTCTCGTGCCAGTTTCTCTCTCGTCGTCTTCTTCTCAAAGTTGCTCTCTCTGCCTGCCAGTTGAGACAAAGTGACCATTCTTTCCACTAAGCCATTAATGTGGCTTGATTAAAATTCAGCGTCTTGCTTTTAATCTCCAAAGTGATGTGGCAGCGATGCGTCATTATTGAGAATCTAACGTGATGCCCTCCCATCTCTCACCCCGGTCGTCTGGACCATCGCTTGACTCGCCAAGTTAATGTGCCAAGAAAGCAAGACAAAACTGTGATTAACGCCAAGTCACTCTGCCTGCTGTCCTGCTCTGAAAACGGCCACTGTCACTGTCTACTTGCCTGCTCACAGAGGGTACAAAATGGAAAGAATGAGACAAGGATAGAATGAAAGTCTATTGTTACAGTGGGATCGATCATCAGCCTCAGTTTCCATGTTCTTTGGTTGTGTGTGTCTGAAAACAGGTTGTGTATTTGTAGTGTAAATCATCTCCATTATCTGTATTTTGTGTTCTCCTGTTCCCATATTTCGAGTGCTTATACCATGAGCCTCAAATGGGTGCAAAGGAAGAGATTTAAGGAGAAAACAATCAGCCAATCTGAGTAACATGAGTCTATGTCAAACAGGGTTGTAATGTCCCACAGCCATCTACATACACTTTTTGTGTGTTTATTATGTTGTCTTGTAATTGTTGTTGTATTGTTGAAATTCTAAGGACCAACGAGGACAGCGCTGAAATATCCATATTGTAAGGATGGAATTCAATGGTGAAATGATATTGGTTGTGCAGTATGACCTTCCTATGCTCCAACACCGTGCAACCCTCCCACATGTGCTCTGCTCAGCTGTCTCTGTGTTTGTGAGTGGGGAAGTCTAACGCTTGTTTCTCAACTGGCCTTGGGAGAGAAAAAAAGAGGACACCCCTATTCTATAGTTCCCTCAAGGAGAATCTGTGCTTGGTCCATACCAAATACAGCACACAAAGGAAAGGGGGTGGGGTAAGAGTGGAGTTTGGGTTATTTTTACAGCCAAAGGTCAAGTACGGCACAGACTATCAGACCCATTATTGAGGTAAATACCTTTTATTTTAGGGCCTTCAGCCGCGCTGGTTCCAGTTAATGTGTGGAAAATGCGTGGAATTTTCTAAGCAAATGGGCCCGAAAAGCAGTTATGTTATAACCAATGATGCTGACATTTAGCAATGCCCTGTTATTGGAAAGAGAGCTATATATGATGTCTAATTTTGCGATATTTATTTATGAAAGAGATTGGTCTTTGTCACTCCTAAATGTGGTAGTTGTTTGAGTCAACTCCTGTCCCCTTCCTCTTTTTTTCTCTGTTTTTTAAGATATCACTCTCCCTTTGCCCCTTTTACTGACTTTTATTTTGTACAAAATCTATATATTAAAAATATTGTATAATAGTTTTTAAAATTAAAAATAATAATAACAGTTTTGTTGTCTATTTCTTTTTTAAGAGAATGTATCTCATCATCTGGTGACTGTTAAATAAATGAAATTAAAAGAAAGACTCTCTATTGTTGCATTTGTGTGAATATGACCATGAAGATAGATTTGTTTTTCTTATGAAAACACAAGAAAGTGACCTTTTCCTTAATTAAAAAGTAACAACTTCCACACATGCAGACAACCCATCCTTGGCAGTCGTGTTTGATCAGGACACTAAGTTGCTGCGTGGGAGGCACAAAGAGTGGGCTGTATGAATGAAAAATAAAAACAGTGTACCTCCACATATGTCAGAAAGCATCACTTGTGGTAGGGACTGCATGAGAAAGAAATGGAAATAGGGTGAATTATTCCGTGTGTGATGAGTGAGAGAGAGACAGAGAGATAATTCCTGACAGACAGACAAAACAAGGATAGACAGCCAGACAGAGTTGCCAGGATTGTAGTAATAGGTGAGTATATGTGTATCTGTGGGTATGTCATTAGGATTGTTATGGCCCATGAAGCGGTATAGGTTGGCCACAGCTGTCCCAGTCCCATCGGAGGCATTTTCACAAGAGGAGTGTGCCGCACTACAGCGCCATACTGCCAGGCCCCAGGGGAGCCCCCCCGCCTCTATGCTCACTCAGACATTTGTGCACACATACGTACACACATTCACACACATACATTTGAAAATACCACAAATTCACACATTTACACAAAGGAGCACACAGTGCAGTTATGAAACCATACGCAACAACACACACCCTCAAACAGACAAGTCTCACTTAGATGTACAGTTTTAATTGACTCCACTTGGCAAAGCCTCTCTGCAGGGAAAGAAGTGAGAAGTAGAGGAAAAGAGAAAGATATAGGTGTGGAGGGGGGAAGCCAGGCAGCATATATTTAAAGCTAAAGATGCCTGACAAAATGCACAATGAAAAAAATGTTTTTGTAAACATTTTTAGCGGTCTAATGAGCAAAAACACGGTCCAGTAACTGTATAATTTTTCATAATTTCACAATTAGACCAAACTGAGTGTGATTGAGTGTAACTGAGACTGAGAGCCTGGCATATGGCCAAAGTCTCACTCTTGCTTGCCAATCTCCTGAGAGAGAGGTTGAGGTAGATGGGAAGGCAGTCCAGTCCAGGTGCTGTGCCTCAAGGAGGGTCTGCTCTTCTGTTCCTCATTATCAGAGAGACAGACAGAGAAGCTGTGTGTTACAGTGTCATTATTCATCCACTCAAGCACCTGGGAGCAGGTCCTTGCTTACTTGGCACAGCGATATCGTTGTGGAGACCGCCCTTGGAGCTAAAGGCTGGCTGGGGACACTACTAACTGCTAAGAGACAGACCCACCCAGGCAGGCCTGCGGGGTACTGATGTCCTTGAGTGCTTATGAGGATTCAGCAGTTCTCACTTTCCGGCCAAGCTACAATGTAAAAAACTGCTATATCCCCCACATTCAATTGTTCACCAGTGTAGAACAGTAGAGTTGTGATGTTGTGATGTAATGCCTCCACAATGAGCATCAAGACTTTTTCTCAGCTACTAGCCACTGTAAAATAAATGTAATAATCACCATACCCCCAATAACAAAACCAAGACAATAATACAGAGGTAAAGCTATGCAAAAATTAATTATAAGCAAAGATAATTGGTTTGTAATCCCTACGTATAATCAAGTGCACGACTTTTCTAATGTATCTAAGCTCAGCAGACACATAAACAAGCTGTGATCTGTGTCGCATGTCCTTAAAAAGATAATTAAAGTCTCAGAAAGGACATTTAAAAATCACCAGAAAAGGCTTACTGCTGGCAGAGCTGTTGAATTTTGGAGCTACATGTTGTATTTTAAAAGCCAAGAAGTTGGAGTGGCATCATGTTCCGTCCAAGACTGTGGTGAAGAGCGTGGACGATTGAAGTTCACACATGGAGCTCTGTGCTTGTATCTGCTGCTAAACAGCAGTCTTTGTGTTCTGTTTTCTTCAAATTATTTTGAAAGACATAATTTGGCCTGAACCTATAGTACTGTAGAAACCCTTCAGAGAAAAGCGCAGTTCACTGGATCAATGGTTTGAGAATTGTCCAACTAAAAGTAAAGAATGAAATTGTTCTGTCAAGAAAATCAACTGCATCAATGTTTCAGCAAATGCCCAAACATGCCATATCAGAGATCATGATCTACAGATCATAATGCATTTTGGCAAACAAATTCTTTCTTGAAAGAAACTGCTAAATCATTATATTACATTGTACAATTGTATTGTATTTTTTGGGATCTCTAAAAGTGCAACAGAATTAAGAATGAGGTCGAAGAAGAGGTGGTGAACAACCTCCTCTGGGTTGAGCCGAGGCACAGGGGTAGGGTTAGAAGAGGTTGTCAAAAAGACTGCAGAGTTAAAAGCTGTTGGACTAGTGCACAGGGATCGGCACAATAGTAAGTCAATATGTTAAAAGTTGGCCTCAAGACAGATCTTTAAATGCAACAAATTAAAGCAATATTAGTACCTCATTCATTAATACATTTAAATCAATAATAAAATTAATATCATGGTACTAAATTAAATATAATTTTAGTAAAAATGTATTCAGACAAATCTTGCCAGAATGCACAATTTAGGTTTAAGGCTCTAAAAACTGCACCACAGCGGTCTTTGCATCATTTCACACGGCTTGAATTTCCCTCACATTGATGTAAACAAACCTTAACAGCATCAGCAAACATTAATAACTTGGATTCAGTTGCTGTCGACTGTTAGACCCTGTATTAAAGACCTGTCAATCTATTTGGGAGTTTTCAGTTCAGTGTTTTTGGTAGTGAGGCTACTCTTTTCTTTATTTTTGTGCTTTATCCACAAAAAGTGGCATATCTCACGAGCTTATGCTTGAATGAACCTGTCTACATTTCTCACAAGATGTTTTGGGATATCAATGCATTAACCATGCAATCAACTATTTCTTGGCAGCTCTAGTTGAAAAGCAGATTGAATATATTACTAAGATAAATCAAGGCCTGTTATATTGAAACAAGTCTGATAACCTGGTGCATATGGTGCTTGAAAACAGTATTTAATTTTAATAATAATTTTTTTTAAAAATCCTTTATAACAGGATCTTGTGTTTTTCCTAAAATTGTATTTGGTAGTGAAATGAGTTCTTCATAGTCGGCCCCTATGAAATCTATCTGTTGGAGTTTGGATTCAATCCAACCAAGATGCACACAAGCAACGCCGAAAAATGGTGATGGACACAACTTGTCCAAGTTTTGAAGTAAAGGTGTAATGTGTGGCCTAGAGAGTTGGGAATCTGCGTTAAAACCAGAAGGCAAATGTTCAACACCCAAGCTTCCACCTTGCTGGAGTGTTCTTGAACAAGAGAATGAATCCCTACATGCTCAAGGGTCCCTTTCAGCTCTGACTAACCTCTGCAGGACTGTGGGGGATGGATGGGCTCTCTGTTCAGTGATCAATAGATGATACACAAAAATCACTCACAAGAGATGGCCAACGGTTACTTTCAGGTTGAGATATACTGTAAAGCAATATAACCTCATGAAATCTGCCTCAGGATTGGGTTGCGCAGCGTTTTGTAAATCCACCACTAACTTTCATTGTCATGTTCTTCCTAAATTCTTATAACTATTAGCTAGTTTTGAAATAGTAATTTACTGCATTATGATGCACTATTAAAACTTATCTTAATAGTTAAGACTTAATGTCTTAACTATTTAAGTTAAGTTAGTTAAGTTACTTAGTTAAGACTTAATGTCTTAACTATTAAAGACTTTAGTAATTTGTAAATCAGTCCCTAGGGTAGTGCCAGTCCAATAAAAAGCAATCAAATATGTAAACAGGACATCACTGTAGCCAGCCAAGCGACTTCATTTCATTTATGCAAACATTAAGAAATATGAGTTATTGTTATTAATTAAAATTTTGTGGAAAATATCCGATTACTCTTACCTATGTAATTTGAGATATTTTGTGTATTTTTGTTAAAATGTAAGTCAGAAATCTGTCCAGTTGACATCATTATTTAATAGTGTCAGGTCAGACATTGTCGACCACATTGCATTACCCTGCCAGAAGTGGGAGACAGAAGATCCACGCTGCAGGTAGCAAATAAACTTTACCTGCTGTAAGAACTAGTTTATTTGGTGAAACATGTTGTAAATTTAGCGATGCATAAATCTCTACAATTACGACTAAAAACTTAGCTTAACTATTCTGCCACCAGCAGTTTTCAGTCGGGCGTTCTGTTGCAGTACTGCCACAGTTCTAAACTCACATTAGCCCCTTTAACGCAGAGATTGCGCAATATCGCCGCAACGAAGATCCTTCTCTGTGACGTCTTTGTTTATTTACACTGAAAAAAGCAACGGCGTCACAACGCCGCTCCACTCCACCACTGCGTTCTGCAATGAAAAGAGGCGTGATGAGTAACACAGGAGCGTCAGAGTCCAGTGACGTTTTACATGCGCTGAGCAGCACTTTGTAAACAATGGAATAACATGACAATAACAATAATTTACCGTCCCTGTTATGTGGTGGATGATCTCGTCCTCTGTCTGGAGGGTAAGCAGCTCCTGAACCGTTGTCTCCACAATTTGTAAACATTTTTGGTTGTTTTTCTTCTTCTTTGAGTTAGCTGCTAACTGCTGCTAGCTGCTTTTAATTCTCCCGGTTGAGGCTCGCACACAAACTATGTCGACAAAACGTCACAGCCTTGTCTCGTCATTCCGCCTCCCTGGCTCACTCGTTTACACAGACGTCGATTCGGCGCTGTTACTACCTCCGTTGCTAGAGGTGGAACAACTTTGACCCGCCATTACGCCTCCGCGACGTTTACACCGATGGCGAGGCGCATCAGAGGCGTAACAGGCGCGCATTGAATGGGGCTAAAAGGGGCTATTGTTACATACTCCTCGTATGCCTTGTCGTTTACTGTATCTGTAGGTACTCTTATTTATTACAGCTGTTTTTTAATTGTTAATTTGTCTTTCAGTACAATTTAGTTTTTCTATGATCAGCTTACTGCTAACCAAGCTAGCCATTACTATATACCAACTATCTGGAGTGAACGCATTGCTAATAGCTAGGTAGAACATTCTACTCTTGTGGACTTCTGTGTGTGTGTGTGTGTCTTTTTATCACATTAATTGCTGTGCTATAATTAATAATAATTAATTGCTCTGCTAGGCTACTTCCTGGGATTTAATGATAATTTTTCACGATTTGACAGCTAGTTTACGCTTTTGTGAATTCGGTTTCCTTGTTATTGTGCTAATTCAATTTTATTGAATTTGCTGTCCAGTGTTATTTTCACAGTTTCACAAAAAACTACGGAGGCCAGTTCCTCGCCTTCAACATTTATTGGAAATGAGTGTTGCTTGCTGCTCACCAGAGCTGCGCGCACACACACACAAGGGCAGAAAACTTACATTATAACTAAGTTTGAACTTAAGAACAGTTGTTGCAACTGGCAAAAATAACGGCAACTGTAAGTTTTGACTTAAAGCTATATCTCAAAGCCAATGTCATTACTTATTTCTAAAAAAAATGTATTGTATTTTTTATTTTAATATATTTAAATTATCCTATCGTCCCATAAATAAAACAGATTACATAATCAAGTTCAACCTCCCGTGGGTGTCCAGGGCTATTTCCTGATTAAAAGAAAATGACCTACTAGGAAATCCTGTCTATCGCTCTCCTTTGCGCCTTATTAAACCAATCACTGTCCTTAATGACTCCAAACCCCCACCCTCCCACCTCCTCCCTCTTGTCCCCGTTTCACCCTCTTCCAGCGCAGACAGACAAGACAGATCTAATCATATCTTTTCTCTTCTCATCATGACAATGATCCCCTCATCAAGAGTGGGAGAAGAGGAGAGGTGTGTGCTTGTGTGTGTGTGCAGGGGAGGAGGGGAGAGGGGGACCTAAAGTGGTGATGACACAATTAATGTCAAATTAATGCTCCGCCTGAGCGCCGACATCCCTTCACCTCCCTTCTGTATTTCTCCCCGCCCTCACCTCACTACCTCTGTCTCCCCCTCCTCCCTCTCTTCGTCCTTTATTTCCCCCAGCACACATCCAGCCTGCCTCACACATTCCTCCCTCATCTCCCGCTCCTATCTAACTGCATGCGGCCTAATCTCACACATGCCCATATCAGCATTGTGCTACAGCCCAGCAACTAGCTTAGCTCACTGGCCACAGAGTACAGTGTGGAGTGCTAATAGGAACTGGGAGGGGTTGGTGGCGAGGGGTTGCAGAGCAGGGGCCTGATTGGTGTCTCTAATTACGACTTGATACTAAAGAGTAATTAATGAGTTTGTGGCTGATGGCAGCAGCTTTAGAGCATCAGACGATCACAGGAGATAAGAGCTATTTGTGCCGAGGCCATGCAGAATCCCGTGGGACAGGCATATATAGTATACAGGCACACAGATATACGTATATGCACACACAGTTAATAGACTGAATGTGCTTACTTGCTATTATTAACAGTTATACTCTTTATGAGATGCATTATGTGAATTCAGGTAAAAAGAATGTGTCTGATGATTAACTTTATTAAACCATCAAGAAGAAAAGGAAGATAATGTAGATTTTATTTGTGCTATGTTTTCTGTACATTCAGTATAGCACTGACCAAATATATGATTAATTCCCCCCCCCCAAAAAAAACTTTTCTAATGTGTAAAAAAATGTATAAATCTATAGTTTTGTGCTGACAGTCATTTCTTACAAGTTTTATGTTTTTAAAATTGTGAATACTCTTCAGTTGCTCTCTTAAGTTGTATATTATTTCCTTTGACTTTTACATAAAGGTGAAGACGGGGATATAATCAGAGGTGTAAAGAGTACGAAAATATTATACTCAAGTTAAAGTAGTTACTTTACACAAATGTTACTCAAGTACAAGTAGAAGTACTAGACTAAAAATTTACTTACAGTGGCTACAAGTAAGGTTAAAATGTACTCTGAGCAAACATTACTGCGTTACATTTTGGAAATAATGTTGATTGAATGACTGATTATCAGCTATAAATATAGAACAGCCTTGTTGACCTGTTTCTCATGTTTTCCCACAAACATGCCCTCTTCCAATGGATGGAGTGCCTTCTAGGGTGCCCTTCCAGTGGAGAAATGTGATGCAGTGCCACATAGGCTACCCTACATGCTAGAGATGGCCTCTATGTGCCTCTATAGTTGAATAATTTGTTAACGGTTAAATTGTTCCCTGTTTCCTTTCAGCATGCTTTAAATTCACACAATCAAACTTTTTTTTTTAATCTGAAGGGTTTGTAACTGTTTCACCTCAAATGCATCACGACTTTCTGCGAGCTGCTTCCCCATCACATGCGGCTGGTGCCCTGGTGCCTCTGAGTCCGCCACTGCTCTCAACAAGGCGGCACACTATGTCAACATGTCGCAAACATTTCTAAGGCTGGTCCAATATTCACTCACATTTTTTGTCCTGGCTTGGTCTGCCACCTGTAGAGAATATTGATTGGATTTCTTTGGTTTAGAAAAACGGTCGACTCTCTTCGCTTGCCTTTTTTTTTTTCTTTTTTTTTCCCCCCCTTAAGAGACTTGAAGACTTCAAATGTAGCGATTAGTTTCATTGTGCTGCAGGAAACAGATCTAGATAAACGTCTACTTTTACAAAATCACAGGGGTATTTTTTTGGTGAAAACCTTTTTTTTTTTTTTTTAAAGTCATCTGTGAGTAAATGGTTTTGCACCTGTATGAGATTCAAATAGAGACATAAAGGTGCAAAAAGAGAGAAAGAGAAGAGGGAAATGAGACATACAAAGCTTGAAGGACAATATATGTTCTTGTGACTGTGTGTGTGTGTGTGTGTGTGTGTGTGTGTGTGTGTGTGTGTGTGTGCGTGCGTGTGTGTGTGTGTGTGTGAGACCGAGAGGAAGCTGTGTGTGCGTGATGAGAGAGAGGGACATAGAGAGACAGCGTGCTGAGGAGTGTCTCTAAAACAGGGGCAGCTGTGGTGTAGTTAATGAGGCCTGCAGTCGAAAGCCCAGTGTGTGAGCGCATCGAGCATGTGTGTCAGTGTGTGTGTGTGTGTCTCAGAGAGAGAGCGATCGAGAGACAGTAAATGTGTGTGTTTTCGTGTGAGCGAGGTGAGCTACCCAGTGTGCAGTCTTGCTTGACCCTCAGTAAGCCTGTCACCTGGAACCAACGGGCCTCAGAGAGGAGAGAGCAGGGGGGAGGGAGTGGGGATGAAACAGGGACAGTGAGGAGGAGTTGTTTTTTTTTTTTTTTTAAAGGAGACGCCTCTCACTCAACCAAATAACTAGAGCAGATTTTCAGCATGCTGCTAACAAGCTCTCTGTCTCACTCACTCTCTCTCTCTTTCTCACTCACACTTTCTGCTTCCTTTCATTTGTCTCTCCCTCGTTACCCCCCCATCTCTTAGCCCTCTCCAGAGTGGCACTTTAATGAATGGAGTGTGTGCGTGCAGCGGCCAGGTTACCATAAGAGATGCCTTACAAGAGCTTCTGACTATAAAACCCATGAAAAGAGACAAAGAGACAGAAAGAGAAAGGCCTCTAGTGAGACAAGCTCCGGCTTTTCACAGCTCACCCCTACCGGGAACTGAGCTGTCAGGCGATATGAAGTCCATTGCCTTCATAGTAGCATGCTAGCCACTATCAGCTACCCTTTCAGTTGCTCCTTAATGGACTTTTTTGTTAGAGATGGTCACTATAACAACGAAGCAGCACTGGAAAAAAAAAACTCTTATTAAGTCACTTTTGGCTAAAATTGAATCCTTATTTTTTTCTTGAATGAATTGTTAGTAATAGCTCTTAAAGGAAATGCGCATATTCACTGAAATCTCTCATTAAGCAGCCAAAACTGTTCAAACATTGGCAGAAAAAAAACTGTGTGGGACGCCATCACTCAGTAAGAGGCAGATTTAAATAATCAGAATTATAATTTCAAAGCCTAATTAAGAAATTCATATACAGTGCTGGCATCGCCAAAGAAATAGCATGCAACTCCCCTGAAAAATGACAATTTGTTGTTTCTACATTTTATGGTAATGCCCTCCCCTCCAGTGCAGTAAGAATATTTAAACATTTTTATTATGCAAACCAGCTCGTTTAAAATATTTTTCTGAAATAGCAGTGACTTGTCTTTTTTTTTTAAATACAGAAACTAATTTCCAAGAAATTCTCATAACAACTTAACGTCTTTTAGAAACAGTTTAATTTTCAGTTCTGCGAAAATCACCTGATAATATGGAGAATTTTGCTGTGTGGCACCACAAGGGAAGAGATATCTTATCAGCTTCCTTGGTGGGTTTGGTGGCAGTATGTTTTCTATTCTGTGCAATATTGAAGCAGCCTTGTGGGCTAATGCAGACAAGAGTGGAGAGGAATGTTGGGAAACATGTGTAACTGAGTATTTCTGATGACTTTGCCATGGGAGAGGTCTATCCAGAACAACAGAGGTCCCCCTGGTGTTAGCAGAGGTCCCTGTGGTGGAGCTCCTCCATGGGCTTGCCTATAAGGCAACAAAGGGGGCCTCTGCAAGCAGAGTGTGTATGATGGTGGGATTTGGAGGGTAGTTGGGTTTTTTTGTCAGCCTGTGAGAGTAGAGACCTAACAGGCAATCACAGTGGAGGGGTGTGTGTGAGAGCATCCATCATAATATTGTCTGCCCAAGGGCCAGTTTCTCACACACTCGAATTATAGCGATAGCCCTGACAGTAGCATACACTGTCACTCAGACATGTCTGCACGATATACACAAACAAGACAAACACACACTCATTCCCCACACAATACAGCTCTGCCAGTGTACCCCTCAGACACACGCATGGCCATGCCAATGCCTTCACATGCTGCTTCTGGACACCTCCTAGACACACACCCTTCAGACTTCTCTCCTCACACACATACACAAACCTTGCCTTTCGCTATTCCCCCAGCAGCAACAGCAGCGGCAGGCAGGCAGGCAGACATGGTACAGTGTGTAGTACAGTGCAGTGTGGTGGTGGTGGTGGTGATGCTTTTCTGAGAGGAGCGGTCCAGTCTAGACGGAGGCAATAGACAACTCATTAGGCGCTCGCTTGCTCTCCCTCCTCTACAGCACCCGCCGGGTAGCATCCTGCACTAACTCTGAGGGCCAGAAAAGAGGGGGAAGGAGGGAGAAAGATGATGAAGGAGAGGGAAGGTGGAATAGGTGAGAGAAAAATCAGAGAAGGGAAGAAGAGAGGGAGGTAAATGAATAGCGCACGATATGGGGGAGGGAAGATTAGACAATGATGACAGCAATAATAGTCTTTATCCTCCAGGAGGCCCACTCCCAGAGGCTCCCTTCTCTCTTTCTCTTTCATGCTCCTACTGTCCTTCAGTCCCTCTGCCTGCCTTCCTCCTATCTTCCCTCCTGCTGCTGTTTCACTCTTAATTAATTTCTCACTACTCACCAGAGCCCAGAGCTGCAGCTCTCCTCAGCCGGCCTGCGAGACTGCTCTCAGATCAGTGCTCCCGTTGCCTCACAGCCACAGCAGCTCATCTCTGCCTGTAACGCGTTTGGCTTCAAATCAGTGCTGAAGGTAGGTCTTCACTGTGACTTTGCCATGAGGTAAGGATCTGCACTGAGATCAGTTTCACTTGTTCATGTCACTGTTAGGCTATCTGCTCTGTCGGTCCATTAGGCTTTACGGGGGTCAGATGATGTGCACTTCAGTGTGTGGCAAAGTCAAATGGGCTGCGCTCAAATCAGTTTTCTTCCGTAACCGCAAACCACTGTGTGATTTTATAAACTACTGCTGTCATCTGCCTGAGTGTTTAGTGCTCATGTAGAGAAATCCAAACAAATTCAGCCTAAGAAACAACCTTAATCAAGTGCTTCACAAACTGACTTGATAAATAGGGTTTATTACAACTTGAATCTTATTTGTACTTCTTTGGCCATCATTCTTATAGCTTTACAGTTTGTTTGTTTTTCAGAAGAGGTGAAATTATACAGTTTTTCACAAGCAAAAGCAAAAATTAGAGAAAAGTCAGAAAAAATAGGAGCCACTATCCATCACAGTTTCAAGACCGACTTCCTGAGTCAATTTTGACCAACTGCCACACTTTATCTACCTTACCTATTGGCTTGTTTGTAACTTATCAGAACTGATCACTTGACCACTCTCACCCATTTCTTGCCCTAGTCAGATCTTCAATGTCACTGTGTACCTTGATCACAATCGACAAAAATGATGGCCAGAACTCTGAAATGAGACCCAAGTTGTAACTGAATCACCCCCTAAATAGTTACTGGGCCAGTTCCATTCTTGGGACCAAATGCACTTAATCTCTGCTTAGATCAGCAACACATAAACACACACAACACAAACATACTCACAACCCTACACACACTTAGCCCTCTGACCTTTGCCATCTTCTTTAATTCCCAGTCCATGTTAATCCTAGCTCAGGGCATACCCGTAAGTGCTCACTGAAGCTGTTTCTGCGAGCTACCTAGTGTATCAGAAAAGGAGGAAGGGGCTCTGACCTATGGTTTACCACCACCCACCCACACACACACACACACACACACACACACACACTCATATTCTCTTATACCCCAGAGCACTGGGTCTCTTCCCTTTGCAGAGATTCTTTTATTTTCAAGCTTCCTATAGCAGTAATTGTTCAGTGAGTTAGAGGAAGCCTGGTAGGACAAAAAAGGAAAAAAACAAAAAACTGAGCGCACATTCTCAAGGTCATTCTTTAGTATGTATAGAAAAAGAGAAGGAGAGAAAGAAAATGTTTGGATGAGCCCAAGGCCACATGTGCATTGTGACCTTCCTCAGGGGAACCAGTCACGGTTGGCCCTTAGGTTTGACCTTTAACCCCCCCCCCCCCCCATAACCGCCAATTTAACTAAGAGTAAATCTTATATAGTACTGCACTCTTATTTCTCCCATACTGACAATGTTTATCTCTCCCTTTGAGACCACTTGGCCTCTTTCTCTCATGCAGTGCACGTTTGTTACCTGGTTATCCTCAGCTGTCTGCAGTAACCTGATTTTCTTGAATGCCACATCACCAGAAACATGGTTTGTTGAGTTGATGTAAAGCATATAGACAAAGATGGTTAAGGCAGCTACATTTCTGCTGGAGAAACCAAGACATTTCTTTCACATGATGCTTGTCTGGTTTTTAGCAGTTTTTTGTCTTACCTATGTTCATGTGGATGACAAACATTTCAGACTGGGTATGTATCACTGTGCTGAAGTTCAGTGGGATGAAAGGAAACATCATTGCGCGTAGCAGTGTTTCCTGGATCTTAAGTTATTGGGTCCAAAATGTAGACTAAAACTGGAAAAGATTAAGTCTGTGCTAAACAGTAAACAGTTCAGACACATGGGCACAATAACCTGATTTCACCCAATAACCTGGTTTCTTTTGTGCATGTAAATGTAGCTACTGTCTTCTTTTGACCAGCTCCATCATTCCTCTCCTCTCCTCTCCTCTCCTCTCCTCTCCTCTCCTCTCCCTCATGCTTTCTTCCCTGGTTAAATGAGCCACAGGGGAGCATCAGACATAACTTAGCAGCTGGAGCTTCCAGCTGGGTTAAGAAAGAGAAAGAGAGGGAAAGAGAAGGAGAGACGGAGCAGATTCTCTTTGTGGAGATGGCAAATAGCAGGGCTTACAGGGATAGGGCCTGATGATTAAGATCAAATGTGTTCTTTGTGTGAATACACATTTTACAGTATATTACAGAAAAATGTATTCTATTCCAGCTGTCTTTGTTTTTTCCCCATAGTCCCCACATCATTTCTGTTATTGTTAATTTACACTTATATCACGGTTATGGTCAGATTTTTGTAGTATGCTGTGTGTTTGATGGTTTGTGTGCATCATATCTTAACTCCAGAAACCACTTTCTGGATGACACCAGTAGAAACTTGGTGGAATGTAAACACCTTATCCAGGTTCCTGATAACTATCTGCTCCCGGCTCCGGCGAGTAATGAACTGGGGTAATGTATTATTTAAAATTTTTTAAAAATGATACAATGATAATCTACATGCTGAAGTGAAAGTGAAGCTGTGAAAACATGGTGCATATGTTTTGTATCAGTGATAGCTCTCATTTCCCAAGGCTAGTGATAAGAGAGAGGAATCCAGTGTAAGTCAGCAGTGTCCAGGCTGCCAGAAACCACAGTGTGTTTATCTTCAACTGTTGAGAGAACTCAGTGGGAACTGAAATGACAAGGACATTAAAAAGTTGAAGACAACTAAAGTAGACAGCAGTGTTGAGCGACCAGAATAGGGTTATACAACAAATGAACACAGGACTTAACAACCATGTTACTCAATACACAAATACAGTACATATGAAAATAATCATGACCAGGATATTCGTGTGCATGTAAACATACTCAACAGAAATTCTGTTCCTCATCCACCATCCTCTCTTATCGCTTTATGTAAGTATCTCAGTTTACTGTCCTTCCTCTTGTTCACAGCTGTACCCCCGTCAGGCCACAAACCAGCCACTTGAGGTGTAACTGGGAAAAAAAAAAAGTATTGCTCGAACCTGAAGGGAAGAGCCCATTATGGCAATTATGGTGAAAATCCCATGACCAACAAGAACGACATCCAGGCGCCTCTAACATGCGGCCTGTTTCACCAAATTTACAACATGCAAACTATGATTTGCAAATGAGACAATTTCCCCCTTTGCTCACTTTGACACATTTTACAAATCAAAACAAACGGCATTCATGAACACGCAAAGTCGTTTTTGTGAAACAGGCCTCTGATACGATATGTGTCTCATGAATAAATAAATAATAAACGTAAGGTATCACTGTCAATGTATGCAACCATAATACCAAGTAGAGCTTTTTGCCAACTTCGTTCTCCTGTTGGTTACATACTTGTCATCATATTTGCTGTTTCGTGTCTCCTAACCTGATGGAAATCCAAAGTTGCCATTTGTGATGTCTAACAGTAAGGTGATCTTAGTATACAGTATGTAGTTTCCAATTACCACTTTAATTTGAACAAAAATCTCTGCATGGTTGGATTTGAAATGACTAAAAGCTATTAACTTCAGCATGATAGTGCTTAAATGCATGCCACTGTAGCCTAAAGCTATAATTTGCCATATATACGTCAACAGAAATCAGATAATTAGTGAAAATAATGCGTTATTCATAGTGTCTAATGAGGTCAGGAAGGATTGAACCAATGAATGAGTCAAGCAGTCAAGCTCTGGTAAAATTACGTAACCATCCTCATAGCTCTATTAATGGAATGTTGACATTGGAGGTATACTTAAAAAGGTAGTGGTACGGGGCGCTAATCCAGATAATTTGGACTTTTCTTTTACACATTTTTACGACCACTTAATGTTTTATGACAAGCCTTCCTCACCATCTGTGCACCATGAAAACCATGATAAATGTAAACGTCTGACTTGAACGTGGCATCCCGTGGGATTTCTATTTATCTTCCATGTTCTCACATTTAGAATACACACAGTTATCACATTGAGGAAATTATATCAGATCAAACGACTGTCAGGAATCCCCAATGGCATCTCGTTCATTACGAGTTGAAAAGCGGGAACCTAAATCAGACCCCTATTGTGTACAGGCGAGGAGGGGGAGAGAAAAAGTAGGGGGTACAGGCCAAGCACAAGCAGACCAAGTAGACAGGGACTGCTCCCCAACCTCCCACCCATGAACACTGACACTAATTGAGAAGTCTATGAAAAATAGATGATCTCTGTGGTGGCCCCCCTCTCTCACTCTTCCTGTCCTCTCCACTGTTCCCCATGTCCTCTCCCTGCCTGCTTGAGTGACTCGATCAGGATTGCATGCAGACGCCGTGTTGGCATGCGCATGCCCCGCTGCACACAAGGTATATCAGGGATGGTCCAATGGACATGATCGGTCAGCCCAGTCGGCCAGTGTGTGTTGGTGTGTGTGTGTCAGACAGAGACAGCATAGAGAGGGAGGAGGCACAATCGAATGTGTAGGATTGTTATAAAGACCATGTGCAGAGAGGAGACTTATGTAATAATATGTATATACTTGTGAGTGTTCTTGCTTGCTTTTTTTGTGTTTGTATTCTTGCAATTGCAAAATATCCTGACATGGAGAGAAATGTGAGAAAAATTCCCCTTACTTTGGGACAATTTTAGTGCTAGCTTTAGGTTGTGGTTAGGTTTTTTTTTTCAGTTTCCTTGTTGAACCTTGTCCACATCAAAAGGGGCATCTTGGTGGTGAGGAGTGATTATAGTGGGCAAGAATGTGATGAGGGTAGAAGTGGTAAACCGTAAACATATGACTCAAAATTCTCACAACATTTAGGTGACATTGTAGTGGGTGGCATATAAGGCTATGGAAAAATGCTGACAGCTTCCTGGAGCAAGCCTCAATAAAAAGCCACACATTTTTGTGGTTACAAATCTTTCATTTTGCATGTGCATACTGGGGCATTATACTTAGAAATTCTCTTCGTATTGGATGATATATGCCCAATGCCAAAATTTACTGACAATGCTGGATATATAATTGTGTGTCTGTTATGTAGCAAGGTAGAAAGAAAGGGTGTGGAGGTCAGGGTAGTGTTTAGGTGTGTAGAAAACTGGAGTTTGTTTAGTTTAATGGTCATTATATAGCCCAACACAAGATTATATAATGCAACATAGTTTGTATTTCCCTAAGCTACATTAAAAAAATATGAAAAAGTTAATGAATAAATAATCAAATTTAAAAAATAATCACATTTCAAATAATAAAAACTTTTTAAAGTGGAGTGTGGAGGATGAATTCAGGAGTCTCACAGCCTGAGGAAAAAAGCTGCTCCTTAGTCTGGTGTTACAGCAGCGGATACTTCTGTATCTTTTACCAGACGGCAGCAGAGTGAAGAGGCAGTGGCTGGGGTGGCTGTTGTCTTAGCATCTTTTGGGCTCTGCGCAGGCACCTCACCTCACCGATATCACTGATGCTCAGTAGATGTGTACCAATGATGTTCTGGGTGGTTTTAATCACCCGCTGCAAAACTTTCCTGTCTTGGGCCATGCATGAACCATGCCCGTTTGTGTTGCTTCCGGTCAGGATGCTTTCTATTGTTCCTCTGTAGAAGAAGAACATGGCATAGGAAATTTGCCTTCTTAAATTTCTTCAAGAAGTACTTGACGTACATTTCTGTGCTCTCTTTGTCAGGATGGATATGTGTGATGATCACCGGCTTTGGAACTGTAACCACAACCCTTCCATAAAAAGAAGTTCAACCTTTTTGGCAAAAATGCTTATCTGCTTTCTTGCTGAGGGCTTCATGAGAAGTTTGATACCCCTGTCATATGACATAAATATGAAGCTGCTGCCAGCATTCAGTTAGCTTGGCACAGACAGGAAACAACTAGCTGAGAGGTAAAAAAGAAATTGCAGTGTTATTGGGGGTTATAAGTCAGACTCCCATTATCTACATAGGTGTCTGTGCAGTGTGCGGTTGCAATACTGCAATGTGTTATTTTTATATTTACATTGGATATATATACATAGGTTTAGTCCTGCTGGAGAACACCGGAATGATGCTTCACCATGTTTTTTTCTGCAAGTGTAGAAGTAGAATATTTGTAGTTTGCATAATCCATTTTTTAAGCGTTTGAAAATCCAAACATCACTAAAGTGTCGACCTATGTCATGCAAGAAAGCCAAAAAAACAAATGAAATGGTCAATACAATACAAAGCCACCCTGTTAAACTTGGCTAACGTGCTGCATCCACAATGCCTGCAGGAAATGAAAGCTAGCTTCACTTCATCATAAGTAATTAAAAAAAACCCATTGGCACTGAATGCTCAAAAACGTCATTTAATGTTATCCATGAGTTTGCAGAATTGCATAAATGTCAGTGTGGTTTTTGTCTGTTCATAGGTTTAATGTAAATATGCTTAATCAAATCTGAACAATATCAACATGGCTTTCCGAACAAGGTCAGGAGATCAGGAGGGCGCTTAAATGCAGCCACACAGACCCTCTATCACCCATTCACACTGACCCTGTATATGTGTTCAGAAACCCTGTTTGGAGTCAGTTATCTAGTGGGTGCTTGGCCTTTTCATCATGTAGAGGTTAGGGTGAGAGGAGGTTAGTCTGTGAAGGTCTTCACAAGTGTAATTACACAAGGTGTTTTCGTGTGTGTGTGTGTGTGTCTTTAGAGGGAGAACATGGATGGAGAGGTCACTAACTTGCCCTGCAGGCGTAGAGGAGATGTTTAAAGGCCAAGGGTAGAGGACCGGTGGAGGCTAGTTGCCACTGTGGTTATTTTTAGGTTACCCACACCAAGACCATGTTCACTGAGGAATTACAGTATAACCTTAGCCATTAGTTTACTTTATGTCTTCTCGTGGTCTCATTAAGCTTATATTTATGCTTATTTCCCTACCTCTGTTAACCTCAATTCGTTTAATATGAGACAGCTATTTTGCCAATTTCAAATGAGCACTATAAAAACCATGTCAATACATTTATCAAGCTATTAGAATTGTAAAGCTCTCCCCAGTTTTGTGTATATGTGGCAGACTCTCTCTTCTCTCCTGGCTTTCGAGAATTCCATGAGAAAGTTGCCTACCATCAGCAATTTGCCTTGGCTGTCAGTCGTCTCCCTACCCTCTCCGATGGCTCACACAAGAGTGGGAAATCATGCCTCTGTGTGAGTGTGTCTGAGCCCATGGGTGTGTGCTCTCATGTGCAGATGCACTTGACTGTTAGAGTACATGTGTATTTGTGCATGATCAGCTGAAAAGCCTGGCGTCGTTCTCAAACTGTACTGTGGGACAATATTGGGTTTGGCATAGAAAAGGAGCTCACACTGTCTGGAAATAAATTCTTAGTTTCAATGGAACATTCAATGGCGCTGAACTTTGTGACATAACCTGACACCGGGGTCAGACATGTAGTCAACTGTAGAGCTATGGAAAGCCATTGGGGTCAACTCCAGTGGTGTTAAGCGTCGCTAAATCTCTATCTCCCTCACTGGCATCAGCATTGCATATTCCACAAATGTTATAGAGTCCAACTATTTTGTTTATAGGCGAGTGTGAGAAAATCAACAAAACGAGCTAAGGAGAGAGCTGCTTGCTGTGAATGTGCATTCTTAGTGTCAATTAACTGCCATTTCCTTCTCTTTTTCTCATCTTTCCTGTCTCTTTCACCTTTTCCCCTCTATTCATATTACTGCAGCCTGAATGTTATGCTGACATATGAACAGTACAAACTCTGTGTGCCCTCTTCTCCTTTTCTTCATTCTATAAAATATATTTTCTTGTCTCCTTTATATTGAAGTATGCAAGTGTTAGTGTCTGTTTTGTCCATTTTTATTTTGAACATGCTGAAGGTGGAAAGTTGCACAGCCACACCGGTGTTTGATTACCCTGGGTGATTAGACCTCTAGTCAGGTTGAATGTGGGTAGATCTGTGCTGGGAATTAAGTGACACGACTTTATAAACCAATGGGAATGAAATTGCAGCAAGGTGTCCTACCTGAACAGGTGCAACAAAACCAACATGCGAATGAAGGAGAAAGAATCAAGGCCAGTTTTTTTTAAACACATTAACAGTCCATATGCTTGTATAAGTAACAACACCTGCAGGGGCCTTTACAAACATAGTAGCTGAAAAAGGACTGGTATTGGATCAAATGTATTTAGTTATTTTGGAAATGACTACATCTGTTAAGCTACCACACATAAACTAGGCTAGCTCACATACCCAGTAGCTTTTTAACCTTTAAACATTAACTTAATATTCCGCTGGATACCTTGAGATCTGGATTGGTTGCTTGTATTGTGTTTTTACTGGATGAAAAGCCACATTATTTGGTGGTATATTGGAGTGGTGCTTTGCATGCACAATTACTGTTTAAACTCATTTGTTAGGGGTGAAAGACTCTAACTGAACCTTGTGTGTACATACCAGTATTGTAAAAAGTCATATTTGTTTAAGAGTAAAGATATTTTGCTAAAATATTACTTTGGTTAAAATGAAAGTCCCCATTACGAATAGTACTGTCACGGTATGTGCCACAAAAAAAAAACACTCTAGGAAGGGGTTGAAACCAAAATACAGACACTCACACTGCGCTGAAAGTTCTGATGTTTATTAATGTAAAAAACACACAAGGCTTGCTGGATGTTGAGGCAGGCTGAGGTCAAAAACCAGAAATTAGTCCAAAACAGGCAACCAAATCCAAAAGGGCTCAAGCGATACATCCACAGTCCAACAAGCAGGCAATATTCAGAACCAGGAAGGCAAAACAAACTCAAAAACACTGGAGGCACACTGGAGATATGCTAGGATGAAGTAACACGACAAACTGACAAAGAAAGAAGGGGAGCACACAGACTTAAACACACAAGGAAGAGAAGGTTAACAAGACACAGGTGAAACAAATCAGGGCGGGGCAGACAATCAGAACAGGTGGGAAAAGAGCAAAGGGGGGAAGTATAAAGCAGGACAAGACACAAGAGGATAACACCTACAAAATAAAACAGGAAGCAATAAACTCAAACCCAAAGTACTTGAGTAAAAGTCTTAAAGTATCTGATAGTAGATGCACTTATGTATTAAAAGAACCTTTCTGGCATTAAATGTACTTAAGGATCTAAAGCAGCAAGTAACCAAGTAAATATATTTACATGTATGTACAGTATATACTGTATACCAGGAGTCGACCTACAATATGTAGGCTTGGCCGATTATATCCAACATTTTTCTGATTATCTTTTGTTTGTTTTTCTAAATCTTATTGCCTATAAAATTATTAAAATTATAAAATAGGAGTAAAAAGTACAATATTTGCCTCTAAAATGTACTGCAGGGGAAGTGACAGAAAATGTAAATACTCAAG
>JBBPCS010000481.1:0-11148 GCA_037974645.1 Hollardia meadi | reverse complement strand
GTGTGTGTGTGTGTGTGTGTGTGTGTGTGTGTGTGTGTGTGTGTGTGTGTGCGTGCGTGCGTGCGTGTGTGTGTGTGCGTGTGTGTGTGAGGGGCGACTTTGTTGGAGCGTGCCAGAGTGCTGAAAGTGACAAGGAGGCACAGTGGGAAAAGATCCTTGCTGTACTGTCTGTATGTGCAGAAACAGACCACGGCGGTGGAGCCGTGCCATTGGCCGGTGGACACCTACAGCAACATGTTTGGAAATCCAAGAACACATTGCCAGCTAAGAGAGCCAGATTCGATCACTGCGATAAAAACTGATGCCGCCGCCAAAAGAAAAGAGCAAATATTACCGTGAGGGTTTACATTAGCATTGACACAATAGGTTTGTCTCAAGATTGTACATTTACGGGCTCCATTTATATTATTATTTGTAGTTGGAACCGTGCAAACAAGATAAGATGAAATTACCTCTGAAATTTCTTCTGATGACAGCTATCAAAGGCATTTGCATCTGCAAATCAGATGGGGCAGTTTCTATGATTTGCATGTGTTTTGAGTGTGTTGAATCAGCCTTTTGTCAGGCATTTTCAGTATTTCTCAACACTCAAAATATTATGAAAAATGACACCCAACTTATTGTTGCTCATCTGTAATACCTTTATCAAAAGCTTGTCCTTATTGTGTCTACAGTTGTATATCTCTCCTTATATTCTCTTTATTTTATAAGTGTTGTTCTTTATGTTTATGATGATTTTCTTGCGTCAGTGAAAATAATTTTGGCAAATATTTCATTAAATTATTATGTACCCAAGGACATTCACTCACTCATCTCATCAGTTTTTCTTTCATGAAAAGGCTCTGTGTTTTGTGTGTCTAATTTGTTGAACCCTGGTGACATATGATTTAAATTACAACAGATTGTTGGGTGGGACGCATTGTCAGTGTCGTTATTTGCCTGTCAAACTTGCTTGTATAATGGTTGATGGACTTTCATGACTGCTGGTAGCTCAGTGGTTGAAGCTTTATTAATAAAAGAAACTAGGGCCACATGGAGACCTTGACAAACAGACAGGCACACAATATACAGGCATGGCTTCACTGCAAGACGCTGCCTGTAATTACATTAACTGAGTCGGAGAGACTAGAACATGATTAGTACTCAAATCTGAAATGGAAATGTCTGAAAAAGAAACAAAATTTAAAAAAAAAAAACTTCTTGAAAGGACATAAAAATCCATGATCATCATTAGAATAAAAGTTTGACATTGCAAAGAGGATAATGAGCAAAGCAAATGATGAGTGTCTCTGTGCTGTGCTGTACTCTCCCCACATTCATTTCGTCTGCAGAGGGAAGTGGCAGAATTAGCTGGCCCTGCTTTATATTAAACAACACTGACCCCTAGTGGTTTTAGTGAGGATCATCCAGATAGTCATTTGCATAATGCCTGTGTGCATGCAGGCGTGAACACACTTATGTCTGCATGAGTATGAACACTTAAGAGCAGTGCAATATTTCTGTATTAATGTGTTTCTGTATGTGTATGTATATCAGTTTTTTTCTCCTTGTGTGCGGGTTATGGGCATGTGTGTTTATTCCTCCACATACAGTATATACAATCATGAGAACATTAAATTTAAGAACGGAGTGTGTGTGTGTGTGTTTGTGTGTGTGTGTGTGTGTGTGTGTGTGTGTTTGTGTTCTAATAATGGTGCCTGGTGGACTGGGGCTTCCTTTGATGCGATGAAGACCGACAGGCGTGAAACAGGTCCAATCAGGCACGTGGGCGCTGCCAATTAACCCTTTTCACTGTGTGAAACCAAACATAATTGCCTGGGGTGCAGGGGGCCACTGGGCCATGGCCTGCCCAGCGTAGGCTGAAATGGGCATTAGCAGTGCTGCCAGGTGACCATTACACACAATTGAACTGCTGGGTGTTTCTCCAAATCACATAGTTAGAGTTTCTATCCAGACCTAATTGGCATTACCAAATGACCCCTATTTCTAATTTTCACACCCACACAATTTCTGGATATCTTTAGAGATATTGTACTGCGCCAAGTTATTACACTACTGCAGGCATACTGTATTTCAGTGATATTTTCCTAAGATTTCACTCCACACTTGTTTAAAATATAAAATTTCTCTATTTGTAGTAAATTTTGACATTACCCTAATTATGTTCAGCATATAAAATATTCTAAACGGGAACACATAGTGGTTAATAAGTTAAACTGTGTGTGCACTGATATGCTCAAAGCAATTACCCCACATTTTTAGTCAAAGACCCATAACTACGTAGTTTAAATGAAACTGGAGCAGCGCTATCTGTGGCAGTAATGCTGCAATAACAATGTTTACTAAAATTCCATTCTTTTTTTGTGTTCATATGATAAATTAATCATCTTAGTTATTAAAATCATCTGATTAAAATGACTGCTTACTCTTAATGAAACTATTTCAAATGTAAGAGCTGCATATAAAAACTCGGTTTCTGCAGCTTTCAATTCACCGGTCTCAGCTGAATGTTGGACTTGGAAATTATTTGTTGAATAGGATGTAATGCAATTTAAAAAACAAAACCAAAGTAGGTTATGCACTTTTTTGTAAAAGTGTTCTGTTTTGGTGTAACTGTATGTCTAAATACAGGCATAAAAAAATGATGGGGAAACATAAACCTATAGCTACTACCGCATTTACAAACAGTAAATACATGCTCTTTAAATAAACAACAAATAGAACACTTCATACGTTGTCTATATACACACAGAAATGTCAATGTGAACTCAGAATACAGGATTGGAAGAGTGCAAAAAATGATTAAAAAAATAAATTGGTACATATTGGTATTAGTTTATTGCAAATATTTTTATATCAGTGTGTACCAGCGAATAAGTAACAAGAAACTGCAGCCTCCAAAATAATGATAAAGTTGAATCAACACCTGTCAAAAACTATAACCTTCATGAATGTGGAATTTATTGAAGGTCTGGATTAGTTTTAAATAATTGTACCAAAAAAACTGAAAACTGATTGCAAGAATTGAACTGTATATTACAGTGAATGGAGGTGCAATGGATGTTTTGTATTGCAGTGTAAAAAAAAACAAACAGAGCGAAGATGAATAGGATATCCGATAGATTTCTTTGTTTATACTGTTTTTTTAACATTTAATAGGTTTTTGTTGTTGTTGTTGTTATTGTTGCTTTCCCCCATGCTTCAAATACCGCCTTTTGTCCGCCAGGAGTCGTTGTTTGTCCTCTCTCTATCCTCCAGCTTGCCCATCAGTCTGACTGACTGCCCATTAAGAGTTGGCGCAACACCCCCTCCTCATCGTGTAGAAAAAATGGCGGACAAGCGCTAAATCCACATCAGAAACAAACACAAACGTTATAAAGCAAGGTAAACATCCTCGGATACACCGAGCAACGCCTCGTTTTAGGCTCTGCTTCACCGCTCTGAGTCCATATTGCCACTGGCTATCCTCGGTGTGCTGGTATCCTCCCGTGGTGCTAATGCTAATATTTATAATCAGGTGAACGAGTTAGCGAGCCACCTAGCATGCTAAGCTAGCATCCCGAACGGTGGGCATGTCTCTGTGTAAACGTGCTTAGCATAGCATGCTGGATGTGGTGTGTGCACGGCTGCACTGGCTTGCATGTATGTTTGGTTTCCATTCAGTGTTTGTTTTTGTCTTGATTTATAAACCATAGGTTGCCGTCAACGCAGTGTTGACTCTTGATTAACACAATTAGCGATGCTGTCACGTAAATAAGCATCTAGCACCCATGCAAATATAGCACAGGGGGAGGGCGGGGGTCTCGCGTTGGCTTTGTGTTTTGAATGGAGCTCAGCAACGTTAGACGCCGTAATTTGGATATAAATAGAAACAGCGTCCCATGTAAATGTCAGACGGGTGGTAGCAACTAGCTGGACATTGCGTTTCCACCAGTCAGTCACTGGGGTGAGCAACAGGAGGAAGGTGTACCCGCTGAGCTCTCTTGATGCCAGTCCTCCTGTCACTTTCCCAGACGGAAAACAAGGAGCGGGCCGCTTTAATTTGGACGTCATCCCCCCTTGGCGGAGGAAAAAGGCGCACTTCTATTGAAAAAATCATCCGGAGAGGAGAAACGCTGCTAAACGGTTATGAAGTTTTAAGGTAGGTATGTTTGTACGAACAGCATCCTCCTCTGACATTGCTCTTTTAATTCTAAGCTAATATACGCAATTTTACAACAGTTCTAACAATAAAGCGGGTATGTTTTTCTTGACAAATTCACATATTTGGAAGATGATTAAACAAGTGTCGCTGTCTGACCCACGTCCCAATATAATTCGTATTATTCCTCGCATGAAAGCTTGGGCATGTTTTAGATATTGTCGCATCATAAACTCTAAATCTGATCTAAATTTCGGATCACTTGGGTTCACATTGGACTGTGGTCGGTATGAGGGAAACGGCTTCCGAGAGCACTTGTTTATATGAGTTTGACCTGGTGACCTGTCATGTTGTGTCTGCTTGGTAATGTTAGTTAGCCAAAGTCTGGGTTACAGGAGTTATTGAGTCTCAAAACACGTGGCCCATCTCCAAACCTTTGTCTGTTGACTGATGAGGGGGAACTTTTTAAATGAATGGCAATTTTAATGTTTTCTCTAATCAATAGGTAATATGTTTTTAGTGCTTTTTATGGTGATTTAATATTATGGCTACTTTGGCGATTGTAGTTTGCATTGTTGTTGGTGATGTTTCTAATATTTTGTTCCCTCTGTTTATATCAATTACTGTCTGTATAGGAGCTTTAATCTGGAACTTTAGAATCAAATTAAATCCATATGTATCTGTGATCATGATCCATGATCTTGGTTCGTTTTTTGTTGAACTTACCTCTGACACCCTGCCTGAACAGACGGCGATGACTGATTTCAAAGCTAGTTCAAATATACTGTACGTTAAGCCACAATCGAACTCATAAATCAGCATGCACAACATGGTTACGAGTAATATGCTGTAATGGAAGAACAGAACCCAAGTCTTAAAATTTACAATATGTGTCAGATGCGAGTATTTAATCTCCAAATGAAGACAGGAAACCACATCATTGAGCCTATTTTAAATCAAGGAGGGGAGGTCGACTAAAATAGCCCTTTTAGCAGTATCATAGATAATATTTTTTAGCTCGTTCTTTCCAACACTTCGTTTAAATTATATTTTGTTTAGGCCTATACTGAGAAATACATATTTAAACAGTTTTTATCGCTGCACTATTCCATCAAATGGAAATATTGTAGGCGTCTTGTGCATCTTTTTACACACATTTTCACAAAATTCAGTCTGACATATTGTCATGTCTTGCACCTTGTTTTTTAGGCTTCAGATACTAAATTAAAAGCAAATATTTTAGATGGTGTTTGTCGTTTCTAGGGCAACATATCTGGTTTCTTATGATCATGATTAAAATAATGTAATAAATCCAATTGTCACAGAAACAAAAAACAAGTTTTTATTTCACACTGTTGTGTATGATTCTCACAGTTGTAACATAACTAAATTTCATGGATTATTGTCTTGTCTTTAGAGTGAAAGACAGTGTTGCGTTGTGAGCTTGGTCAGTATTGCTGGAGCATGAGGAAACCTGTGCCACAGAAAGGTATGAATTTATTATGTCATTCTCTGTATGATAACTGTATTAATTCCAAATATTTCTAACTATTTTTCTGTGTAGGCATTATTATGTTGTATAATCCCAAACCATGTTTGGAGTAGGGGGTGTGGCAGGTATTGCAAGGGACTTGCTGATGTGAAAATCACTCGTAGGGCTTATTCTGCCTTGTTTGGCTCCTCTAGCTATAGAGTGGAAAGATGCCAGAAGGATCAAGCATGCCCGGAGTGGACGGCCCTCCCGGGTTCCCTCACAGTACCAAGGTAAATAACCCACAGCAGCCAATGAGATATGAGATAAGTCTGGGACAATTCCAACAGGAAACAGTGCCCAAGCATTGGCCTCAGCATTGTTTCATTCATGAAGAAGAAAAAGTTTGTTAAAAATGTTAATAGTTTTTAAGCCTTGTGTCTCTTTGTTGTTTTGTGTTGGGGGCTCACGTAACATAACAATGCATGTAAAATTCAACTCAAAATTAATAAAAACTTGAACACATCAAACTCTCCATGATGGGAATAACATCTTAGCATGATATGATGTGAATTTTTGTTGCTCCTCTTGTTCTTCAGGACATTTCAGTTGGGAGAAATACCTGAAAGAGACGGGTGCAATCGCTGCACCCTCTTCTTGCTTCAGACAGGTGTGCAAGATTGATAGTTGGAATATTTCTCTTCAACTCTCTCTCCTCTCCTGTTATTATGCTGCCACTCTCCATCTAACACTTGTCTATCATCAACATCCAGAGTCTCACACCTCCAATTAACGAGTTCAAGGCGGGGATGAAGCTGGAGGCCCAGGACCCGCGGAACACCACATCCACCTGCATCGCAACGGTGGTAGGCCTGACAGGCTCACGCCTGCGGCTGCGCTTGGATGGGTCCGACAACAAGAACGACTTCTGGCGCCTGGTGGACTCCTCAGAGATCCAGCCAATTGGCAACTGTGAGAAGAACGGAGGCATGCTGCAGCCACCGCTTGGTAAGGGCACACACAAATTACTCAATGGCATTTTTTATTTTGTAAGTTTTAAGTATTTTTTCTTTTCCTTTTTTTCATTTTGTCCACTAGGTGTCAGTAATTGACAGCACAGAATGCCAGTGTGTCATGTTAATGCTTATAAATAACTTCTTGACACAGCTTAGAAATCCTTGTAGCCAGGACATTTCTGTATCGAATACCCAGGGGAAAAGACAGAAGAGCACTCTGTTGTCTGTTTATTTAGTGTTGTCGATCGCAGCGATCAAGGCGAAGGTCTTTCAATGTCTAGTTTTGCTTGACCAACAGCCCAAAATTCCCATTTTCAATTTTACAGTAATATAAAAAAGAGAAAAATAGTTGGAGACAAAAAAGTTTGGCTTTAAAAATGACTGAAAGGATAAATCAGAATAGTTGCAGGTTAATTTTCATTCAATCATTTTGCCATATTTTTTCTCAATTTCACCATGTTTATTGCACAACCCTTGGATCTAAAGCTGGTGGAGTTATAACAAGAATTTGCACTCTTCTTCAGGTTTCCGTCTCAATGCGTCCTCCTGGCCCATGTTCCTTCTGAAAACACTAAATGGAGCTGAGATGGCACCCTCTCGCATCTTTCACAAGGTACCTGTACAAGGCTCAATACGCTCTGAAAAACTACCTGCTGTCTGGTACAAATGAATGCACAGATACTTACACATGCCGACTTAATACCTGACCCCCTTTTTTCCCTCCCTGTTTCCCAGCAGGAGCCTCCCGCCCCGGATCAGAACTCCTTCCAGGTAGGCATGAAGCTGGAGGCGGTGGACCGTAAAAATCCCCACTTTATCTGCCCGGCCACAGTGGGTGCACTGCGTGGTGTCGAGGTGCTGGTCACCTTCGATGGTTGGCGGGGGGCCTTTGACTACTACTGCCGCTATGACTCGCGTGACATCTTCCCTGTTGGCTGGTGCAACCTCACTGGAGACAACCTTCAGCCACCTGGCACCAAAGGTCTGGACCTTAACAGTAGGCAGGAGATTTTATGAAAACGAAGGTCACTTGTTTGTGTTTTTTTTTTTTTTTTTTTTTAAAGTTTCTGTTCATCCAAACTACAAAAAAAATATATCATTGCACTTTAAGCTGCCAGTATGCTTCTTCAGAAGGGCTTGTCACATTTTGTCAAATTGGGGTTGTGTCTGATTATTTCTGTAGCGATTGGCCAGCTGTGAGAAAAGGTGCCAGGATTTAAACTTCTTTTTCAACCTCTCTTGTTTTTATTCTTTTCACAATGACTTCTGTGAACAACATGCAACATGACTGAAAATATCTGCTGTTCCCCATATTCAAACAATATCACATCGCCCCCTCTGTATTAGCAGTGGGAATCTCTGATTGTCGCTTTGCTTCTTTAATATTAGTCACTGGGCGATAGGCTGCATAGGAAGTATTCACAATATACTTCACGTTTGTCTTGCGTATGTAATTATTCAGGCATTAAATTAAAACATGCTTGTAACTGCTGCCATTTGTGAAGAGACATTACAAGATAACTCTAGTGTGTGCACGCTGTAGATTGTCAGGTGCTGTTCTGCCCTTTTTTCTCCCATCAACAATATGTTATTAACTCGCATTTAGAAAATTGATTTTTGACATTTGTGAATCGATGCAGAATCTTCCACATCTGCATCGTGATACATCTAAGAATTGATTATTTTCCCCTCATCCCTGCTTTGTATGATGGTCGGCTTTTCACTCTTCCTTTGATTGTGGCCGTTTGGAACTAACTATTCGACATTCTGTTTGAGCACAATGGTATTTATGCATGCAGCTAATTATAGTTTTTTTTGTGCTATTGGTTTCTGAGATTTCTCCCTCCACTGAAGTACATTGGAGGTAAATTTGTTTGCTGTGTTCACAGCCTTAAAAACTAACATTGTTACTCTGGATAATCTACAGAATACACTGTGAAAAGTGTTGAGACTATTTCTTCAGTTGAAAGTGGGGTAACGGTAGTCGGGTCAACACAGGTGGGGGTTGAGATCTCTCAGTTTTAGACAGATTAAATTCATAATTTACTCTTGTTGGGAAGCTTTTATTGCTTTTATCTGTACAGTAATCCAGGGCAAGTCGGTTAGATTAACACTTGGCAAGGCTATTTTTTATTAAAGTCTTTACTGACATTATAGCGGTACTTAAAATACACTTAACATTGACTAGACATTGTGTCATTCTGAAAATACAGAGAGAGAGAGGAAGCGGAAACAAACGTTATTTCAAAATAAAATTTCAAGATAAAGGGAGGTATAGCTTTGCCGCTAGTTTTGGCAGTAAAAAAAGACTTTTTTGGACTGGCCTGTACAATTATAGGGGAAACACAGTTACAACTTACACTTTTATCGCTTCTTGGTATGTTTAGACCAGTGACCTCACAACAGTCCCACCGTAGCTCCAACCAACTTTACCCTGAGCAGAGGTCATTATTTTTCCATTTTTCAAGGAACAGGAGCCAGAACCAGAGCTGGGAACCAGAGTAAGCAATTTGTCACACAAGAAACCTAAAAGGAAGAAGTGGATACAAGGATCATCAACCAAAAGGTCAAATGTACTCATCTGTTAGAATCCACAGTATGTGAAGGAGTGGAAAAAGAAGTAGGGAAATGGGGAGGCAGGACTTGTCTTTGTAGCCTGCTAGTATTTTATAAAGGCCTGGCACTGACCCAGTTGGCAGAGTCAGGCCATGACGTGGTTGAATCAAGCCTGGTTGCCCCTCCACAGGCCTCTCGTTGGCACCCTGACTAACAGTCTGATCAGACACCTCAGAGAGAATTGTGTTAAGAGAGGGGATAGACACGAAGACAAAAACCAGACACATGCAGTGAAAGGTGGACTGTTTATATTTGTCCGCGGATGGTGGGAGGAGAGAAGAAGAGAAGGGAGGACAAAGAAGGAAAAGGAGGAGCAACGCAGAGGAAGAGTGGTAGAGGAGGACAGGGCAGGAGGAGAGGGTGAATCTGAGGACAGCTGTGCAGACAAACCCACCTTTTTGACTTTATTTGGACTAGAAAGGTGAGTAAAGATGAATGAAGTTACAGAAATGCAGTCAGCGTGATAGATTTAAAACTCTTGGGAAGTTATCTTCCTGTAATATGAAGCTGGCAGTGGTGGCTTATATGAACTCAATGAACTCGGTGTTCTCTGAAGAGAGGGAAAAAAGAATGTTTTGCTTGTTACGCATCTGTTTGGCTGTATTTACCAGCACTGCCGTTGATCATTGAACGTGTCTCGGGGCTCCTTAAACCCTTTAAACATATTATATAGGATTTGTCCAATCTGTGTAGGATCAATCAGGTGTCTTGTTTTTTTTACTTAGCTTCACAGTAGCTCCCATGTTAAAAGTAGCAGAAGCCTGCAGGCTGAGCTTTGCATTGATTGGTGCGCCCATGTGAAAGTGTGTTTAATTAATACAGCCCCACGGGCCCGTGTTACTGAACGTGGCCACTCCTCTCATAAATCTGTCTTGTGTTGATCCAGGATGAATACCAGTGCATTGAAGTGTGTGTGTGTGTGTGTCTACGCATTTTTGTTACCTATTGGGACCATTTCTGGCATAAACACTGACATTGTCGGGACCAGTGGTTCTCATAGGGACCAAAGACCAGTCCTAATGCGGCAAAATGTAATTTCTGACTTCCTGGTTAGAATTTGGGCTATGGTATAACTTATCAGCCAGCTATTTTTCATGCACACATTCTGGACATTTTGACACTTGTGTTTGCATATATAAAGTACACTGCGTATTTGGTTGTTTTTATATATTTAATATAGGTCTTCACTCTTAATGATTTTACCATGTATATGTTCCCGTAGATTTTACTGTGTGTATATTCTCAGAGGGTGTGTGTTTATGGGTGGGATTGTGAGACATTTTAAGACCATCTTGCAGCTGTCGGTAGCTTGCTGCTTTATTGGGGATTATTCCTCAGGCTTTCAACATGTTCACACGTTTCTTCTTTTTATTCTAGCCAGCAGGAACTTAAATGTAGACCCAAAGAAAATAATCTTTAATTAACCCTTTAATAATAATACTAATAAGTGCTTTACGAGACAAATAAAAGCAGCTTATTGAAATACAAAGAATTCATAAAAACAACAACAATAAAGATAAATAGTAATGATTAGCAGATTACAGATATTGGCAATAAGACTAGTAAGAATTATTTAAAGGCTTTAGTGCAAAGTTACATTTTAAGAAGTGATGTAAAAGATGTCACTGAGTCTGCAAGCCTCAGATCCTTGGACGGGGAGTTCCAGAGCTGAGCGGCCTTGACTGCAAAGGCTAGGACTGTCACGATAATTACGTTATCGACATATCGTACGATATATGGATATGACCACGATCATTTTGCCGACCTCGATATTGCCTGTTTGTTTACATGAGAAAGAAAATGTTAGCTAGTCCCGCTGCTTCTTTACTCTCCCCTGCTCTCTGTGTGTCGGAGGTTGTGTTGACGTCACAGTAGTCTGGCTCACCGGATGTAGGCTACTGGTA
>JBBPCS010000480.1:14760193-14773959 GCA_037974645.1 Hollardia meadi | reverse complement strand
CCGTCACATGTGAAGGAGAGAGTTGCTGAAAACAGCAGGACGAACGGCAGGGCTGAATATGACCCCATCACTGTGGAGACAGAAAACTTGTTGAACAAATATTTGCAATTTATACAATGCTCACCTTGCACACATTATCTCCCTTATTATCATCTTAAAAAGTTGTCATATTGTGTCAATTTGTTCGCAAACATTTGTCCATTAACAAATCCCAACAGACCAAGGAGCCAAATAATTAAATTTAAGGTCTGAAAAGTTGTGTTACCATGTCATTTATTTCCTATACATCTTTAAGACAAGGAAATACACCTGTAACACACTGCTTACTCTTCCAAATGCTGGTTAAAGGAATAATAATTCATGACCATAATTCACTAAAGGTACCATGGAGCCATGAATAAGGTGGAATTAAACTATTTTGGCATCTGTAGGTAAATGTGTTAATGTAACGGGTTCGCCCATAGTGATTGACCCACACAGATTTATTAATAATCTGTCAATTCTGCTGGAAGTGTCTTCACTGTTTTCATTTACTCTCAATGCTCACATCAAACTTGTTTACAGGAGACAGGATGTTTTAGCCAAAAAGCTCTGATAAACCCACTGTATGCTACTGCCCCAGCAGCTAACTTACAGAGTTAGCAACTAGCTGGTGAATGTAGAGAAACATTCATCAGTTAAAGAGCCAAATATTGCCCTCAGTCAGAGTTGGTGGAGACCAATTAGTACAATTGTGGAGTACAATTCTGAATGAATGCTGTAGCTCCATATCTGCGGAATGAGTAAACAGGCAACTGTTTGCTAACACAGAATAAGTGGACAGAAGAAATCAGTGACTGTAAATATGTTTTGGTCTTCATCAATGCCTATGAAAAAGTGACTTTTGATTTTCTACCTGTTTAGCTATAGCTAGTTGTTAACTCTGTCCTAATTAGGTTAGCCTACAGTCGGGGAATGAGTACTTACAACTGCCTGCTGCAGCTGGAAACAAGTGAATAATTAACAATTAATGAAGACAGCTTTATGAAGACAAGTCCAAAATTGTGTGTGTGTGTGTGTGTGTGTGTGTGTGTGTGTGTGCTTGTTTAAATGCCTGATGAGGTCCATGTACAGCATTTTATCCTGCCAGTGCCTCATGGCATTCTCAAGGTGATTCTTCTTCACCAATTCTTTTCAGTGTTTCCAACTACTCTCTTTACAACTATTTTTTTAAACTTTGACTTTATGTGCGCTGTGTTTCTGTTCAGTCATCTGCTGTGTCTTGTCTTTTCTAAATCTGACCACATATTTCTACTTTGTCCAGTGTCTCAGTTCACCTTTACAGTTTGCACAGCAGGTTATTGAACGTAAAATATCAAAACTATTCGACTACAACTAAAACAAACAGATGTACCATGAAAAAACATCACAGTGTTCAGAATCAAATCTATGTTTCATCTGCTCTGCAGGTTTTGTCTGCGTGGCACATAATCAAGATGTCTTAAAGTATAATTTAGGGCACAACCACATATCAGTATCAAATGCAGCACACAGGATGTGGCAAAACCATGCACTGCCAAACTGAGCTGTACTGCAGACTCAATTTGAGGTCAAACTTCAAGTGAAAAGAGGCAAGAAAGCTTTGAAAATTCATTCAAGTTTGCCATTTTAAATAATCTTTCTCCATACTGTAAGTATGATTTTTACTAGCAGCAGTTACAGTAAAGATGCAAAAATTACAGGTTGAAGCAGCAACACACAGTTTGTTAGTAAAACAGCAGTAAAATAGCTCCTCACCTCAGACTCTGTTACTTCTTTCAAAAGTATTGAGTGTCTGAAGTTATCATCATCAGTTGAAGTGCAAGTAAATGTATAACTAAACCCCTCTAAACCCTCTACCCCTACTTTTTCCTCTTCAAAACTGTTTTTCTTCTCTGCCTGAACAGCATCTGGATATCATTTTACTAACAAGTTCAATGCTGTCAAAACCAGCTACTATTGTAGCCAAGATGCTCTCTAACACTGCACACCAAATTACAATGTTTAATTCATATATGTATATATATATATAGATATATTTAGTTAAAAGATACCCCTCTTCCCACTACTACTGTCCACACACACAAGAAAAAATATACAGTATATATTCCATTTGTTACACTGCTGTTAAAATAATGTTTCCTTATCAAGTAGAGCAGAATTAGTTTGGTAACTTCTTTTTCTAAGTAATCTATCTAATGTCCCCATATGTCTGTGGATGAACTTTGAGTCATTCCCCAGTACAATGGGCAAAATGTTAACCATTGGCTGAAGTGAAGTTGCCCGGTGACCACGGCCAGCACATAAAGTCGACCCAAACAGGAGCAGGAAGAAGGGATCGAATCAATTATTTATTTACAAAAATAAGCTCGAAAGGATTGCAGGACCACAAGGCAGTCCAAAAATAATAATATTAAAAATGTGGTTTAAGGGGCTTTATAATCCGTACAGCATATGACACTTTCTGTCCTTAGACAGATAAGGATAAGAATAAACATAAAGGACCCCTAAAAAACTTGGCTTGAGCAACATGGGAGTCAGAGGGGGAAGCTTCATTTAAAGTTAATAAAATATTTGGCTCCTTTCACATAAACTTTCTCATGTCCAGATTATGATGTGTGCTTTCAAAACTAGTATGTACTGTAAAGAATTAGTATGTATTTCGTATGTATGTCTTCCACAGTCAGTATACTGTATGTATTTGACTGTTCTGCACTTAACTAAAAAGCCTTGTTTGTTGACGAGTGTATTACATGCTTCAATTACAACACACAGCTGACATTAATGCCCTCACTGCTGTTCATTAAACCGGACATGCACATCGAGCGATTATGGTCTATAAGCATAAATATTGCTGTGTCTCCATGTGCAACAACAATCGCCTCTTTAGACCTTTGCACTTTGTTATGACACGCCCTCTGAGTGCTGCTTCTCCCTGCCGTGTGTGTACATTGTGAACTCTGGCCCTGGCAAACGTGAAAGGACAAGCCCAGTCTGCTGCTATCATATGTCCATGTGTCATGAAAAGAGAGGGCTCGGAGGAGGGGGGTTGAGAACACTTTGACAGGGGGGGGGGGAGTTAGTTTCTTTAAAAAGAGCATTACTTCTGTTGCCACTGGTCACATAATCCAGTGTGTCGATTGTGTGGATGGTCTTTAGCCACTCTGCTGGTTGCTTCATTGGAGTGTAGCACAGAATGGAGCTTCCCCAGCCGGAACAAATGAGGCAACGTAGGTGTAACAGCGCAGGTGAGATCATAGATGAACTACTTCTGCAGCGAGCATGCCAAAACAACCCTGCAGTAAGCTTCTTCTTTTTTCACTAATATGTGACTCATACAGGCCATAGATCTGTTCATACTGACTGCAACACAGATATGAGTAAAAATATAACCCATGTGTTGCCAGATTCCTATAACTAATAAGAAATAACAGGAAGTTATGAGAGATAAGTGGTTTACCAGCTGTGTGATGGACTTTACTTTGTTGCTTTACTATATTCCTCCCATTTGCTTTGTTTACATTGCAAGGTGTACTTGCATGCATGAGTGATAACAATGTAGAGTGACTTTATGACACAGTGAAAGGGCCACAAAACCCCTTAAACAAACAAACAAACACACACACACACACACTGTATATATAAATATATTAAGACTTGATTCTGCCCGCTGACCACCAGAGAAAGATGTCTTAATGTTGTAAAGATGCCTGATATCAGGCATAGAGAAGCTTTAAATTCATGTAATATTTATTCCATACAATGTGCACATTTCTTCCTGGACAACTTTCCAGGCTCACAGACTCAGACGTTTCTTGCTTTAATCCTTGTGTTTGTGAGAGAGAGAGAGAGAGGGGGGAGGTAGTTGGAGAAGTAGGGAGAGGAAGAGTGCCAACTCCAATTCCCCATGGCTGTTGAGTTGGAGGACAAGCTGAAGTCCCGCCAGGACAAACGCCCACTAGAAGAACACGTTCTGTACCTTCTCTTAATGGTCGAGCTGATCCCTAAACAGGAAACACAGGCAATTAGTCTGGCATTGCCTGAGATTAACTGCGTGTTTAGGCTTTGATGAAACGGTGTTCCCTGTTTGAGGTTTATAATCAGTGGTATAAGGGTTTGAGTTCCAGGATTCGTCAGTGTGATACCGAGGTTCCCTATGACATTATTTCATAAGTGCCACTTTTTTGGGGGGGTAGGTTTGAATGAAAACGCAGATTGTTCCCCCACTATTTATACATCATACACAGAAAAAAAGATACAGCATGAGTTTCAGTGAAAAGTGTTTATTGGTGAGATGTTTGTAAGCTCAGAGAGCTGACACCTCAGTCTGAACCATTGACATAAATAAAGATGGACGACGCGTCTCCACTTCCTCCCGTTGTACAAATATGAAGCCAAAAATATCCCGGATATGAGCGCTGCCATCTTGTGCTGGTGATGTCATTCGGAGTCAGAGTCTGTGCAGTAGCGACCGGGCAGCAGAGCCGCCGTATCAAGTTTCCGCCCATACACCCGCCCGCCCAATAGCGAGCAGGGCTCAGCTTTCAATCATGACGTTTCATCCCGTTTTTATAACATTAAATAAGCATCAAATAACTAATTAAAACCAAAGTGATCAGAAAAATGAACACTTGAACAAACATCAGCGTGATAAGAACGACCTAAAATGACAGAAACCATCTTTGGGAGAAATTATTTTGATGTGTACTTTGAGTTTTTAGTTTGGCCCATGTCCCATCTGATGTCATTGAGGGGGAGGGGTTTATGACCTATACCAACCACCAGGGGGCGATCGAGATGTTTTGGCTTCACTTTCGGGGAGCTCTCATGTCGTCCATCTTTATATACAGTCAATAGTCTGAAAACATCTGGTCTTCAAAAGTATTTATTGAATTACTGAATTATATTCAGGGAGGGAAGTGACCAAATTTGCTTTTATCTCAAGAAACATGCTTACTTGCTTCCTGCTGGAACGTTAGACTCACCTCTTCCTGTTATATATGAAGCTACATTCAGCAGCTGCTTAGCGTAGCTTCGCATAAAGACAGATTCAACAATTAAGGCTATAACTAAAAAGTAACAATTAGTGAGCTTTAGAGGTGCTGTTAGGCAGATTTTGCTATCTTATCTTATCTTTTGGCAGAGCCAGTCCAGCTGTTTCCCCCTGCTTCCAGTGCCTATGCTAAGCTAAGCTAAGCTAAGAGAAATGGCTGCTGGCTTTAGCTTCATATTTAAAGGTCCAGTGTGTAGGATTTAGGGGATCTATTGGCAGAAATTGAATATAATATTAATTATTATGTGTATAACCACCTGAAACTAAGAATCATTGCAATTTCATTACCGTAGCGTTCACCAAGTTGTATCACCATGTTTCCAGCCAAACACTGGCTCTATAGGGGGCCTGTAGTGTTTTTACGTTACCCGAAGGCCACTGTAGGTTCTCCTATACACTTGGAAGGGGAGGACAAGGGGAGTTTCAGTGCAGTCGTACACACTGGTGGTTTGTATATACATACTAAAATGTGCAGAATAAGTACTTTGACTTTTGCATTTTGGTACTAATACCTTCTTACTTTTAAAAGTTTGAATACAGTAATTTTGCATACAATCAAGGATATTCATATTGTGGTATTGTCACTTTTACTAATGTAAAAGATCTGAACATTTCTTCCACACTACATCATAACATGTGAAGATTAAAAATGGATTAATTTGGGAAATTCATTTGCTACAGCAGGTCAAGAGTCAGACACAGACGAAAAAAGACTGAGAAATAATTATGAAAAATAAATAACAAGACAGAAATAGCTAAATAAATAAATATTAATTAATTAATTTAATTTAATACATCTGTGTTGTTATCTAGTTGTTATTTCTCTCTGCTAATAACCTGCTTTCATCTTATATTTAACTTTATTTAGCAGAGTTAGCTGATTAGCTGAATTCAGAAGCGCCCACTTTCCACATGAACACAAAATTTCAATTTGTTTTTTTTAATAGGGAATATGACTAATACATCAATGCAGTGACAATTCAATAACCCTGAACAATAACTGTCACTAGAGTATCCCAGTAAAGTTAAGGTTTATAGTGCCCTCTAGTGGTAAGAAAGGAGAAGTCCCACTCTACCCTGCTCAGTTTGATAAACAAACAGCTTGTGTGCTTCAGGAGAGGTTCCCACCTTTCTTATACTTATCTCACATGACTCTGCTGCTCTGAGAAAACCAGCTGTGTCACCAGAGCACATGTACAGTACAGTGGATTTGGCTGCTTCTCTGCACATCACCACGGAGATTTTGGCAGCTCCCCTCAGGCCTTTTAAATCATGAAACAGATGGAGAGGCAGACGAGCAGCGTGGCCTCAGGTCCTCCCCCTCTTGCCTACCAAGTGCTTCTCCTTAGCAACAGTCAGCTGACCTGCAGAAGGTAGAGTTCAGTGAAGCACACGCCTGCATGCACGCAGTTCGCAGAGCTGTGCGCCTCAGTCGTTTTCCACCTGCCGCTCAGGCCTCATGGCTCTCACCATTAACACGTCCATAGAACAGAAAAAACTCACACAGACTCCTCTGCTCAAGATCTGGGTGCCATGGATGGGCTGCAACTTGAACTGCAGGAGAGGATGTAAGTGCAGTGAACGGTAGTAGAAGATGATGAGGATGCATTACCTGTTTGTGTGTTTGCTTTAACACTTCCAGCACTTGTGTTTCATACTGCCGGTCCAGACCCCCCCCAACTCCCCACTCCTCCTCCTCCAGGACTGAGCTCAGTCCCGTCCAGGGATGCAGGTAGGCAGGCAGCAGTCTGAGAGACAGAGGAGCCAGCCATAGATGACAGCCAGGCTAGACAAGCCAGGGTCGAGTTGGCTCTCTGTTCAGTGTCTGACGTGGTCCTTTGAGCATTTTGCTGATGCGGCATACTCCATTCATAATCGAACAGCCTGGAGGCTGACACTGTCTCTGTGCTTGTATAGACAGACGCACACAGGTCATCCGGGCACTTTAGTGGGGTACAGCTAACTGGCAAGTGACCCTGCAGTCCGCCTTATAAATTACTGGCATTTTTTTTGACTCCAGAGACAGACAAGCATGCAACAACTGGGTCATCGTGGCTGGGTAAGAAACACACAAATGCTTTGAAATTATTTTCAAAAAGTGTACGAGCAGGGAGCTGATTTCTAACAAAGAATATTGAATTATACAACTTGTCTACGTTTCCTTCCTTCTGAACTGGATTTTGTCCAGTAAGAATAAAAGTGTTATCTTGAGAACACTGTTGTGTAAACCTGAGCCGGTTTGTAACCATCTGCAGGGGAGGGACTGCATTTAAACACACTTGCAGATTAGGTGTGTGTTTTGTTCTTGTGATCGTCAGCCATATGGCGCAGTGCACTGTGCTGCTCTGGTGGTTGAGATGTGACTACCTGAGGAGGTTGATAAAAGTTGTTCTTCACTTCTGGAAGGATGCACTTGACTATTTGTGAATTATTATTGTGTTGTTTTAATTTCTTTTTGTGTCTGTTCATTGATTTTGTTTCCACCTGGACAGATTTCTGAGTCGAGGCATGCTGCCACAGACAGACAGATAAGCCGAGTGACTCTCTACACTTTGCTATAGACTAGACAGCTCTTAGTCTCCCTCTTAATGCAGATTAACTTGGCAGTGACACAGACACAACACATGTCCTGCAGCACAGAGCCTCGGAGAGTCACTCTGGATTGCATTTGACCATTTGCGCACAAGACGAAGGCTCTTCTGCTGAATGATGTGTCACATTTGCAACACTTGCACATACATTTAAACATCGGCAGCATTGAGTAATCATTGCTTTATGTTATTGTGTGTTTGTCTTCACCTCAGCCTCAGTGCCTCAGTTCTGTAACTCTCCCACAATGATTGTGATGGTGGGATTACCAGCCAGAGGGAAGACATACATCTCCAAGAAGCTCACTCGCTACCTGAACTGGATCGGAGTTCCCACAAAAAGTCAGTTCTCAGAGTGAAATGAATCCTGATCATAGAAAGCATTGAATTAACTGCATTATGGGTTCATTATACATCGAATGCCACTTGTCCTACAAAGGAATTTATATTTTTTCAACCTCTCTGTCTCCCAAATCCAACCAGTGTTTAACGTGGGCCAGTACCGCAGGGAGGCCGTCAAGATCTATAAGAACTTTGAGTTCTTTAAACCTGATAATGAGGAGGCCATGAGGATCCGCAAGTAAGAGAGATGATGCACGCCGAAACACCTAATGCTCAGAGTCATAATGCGCAATAGTCATTTGATTGGGTTGTTTTGCAGTTTTTGCTCCTTTGCCTGTAAAGTATATATAAAGTGTAACTTCTCTCTCAGGGCCTGTGCAGCTGCCGCCCTCAAAGACGTCGCCGCCTACTTCACAAAGGAACAGGGACAAGTAGCCGTGAGTAAGAGGACAACTGAAACTGTCCCTCTAATCGCACTAAAATACTCTGATTCTTTTTTGTTTTGCTCTTTTCCGTTTTACTTCCACTTCCTTAGTCAGTTCTCACTGAGATTAAATAGGCTTATATTCACAGAGTGCTATGTGAGATCATCAGAGTTATCGCAGTTTGGACTATTATTTATCACAGAAAGTCTGTGTTACAGTTTTTGGGTGGGGAGTTGAAAAGATGTGGACATTTGCAAAGCAGGCAAGGGCTCATGAAAAAGAAGATTATCGGGTTGTATTATCGGAATCGCCTAATCAGGTGTTTGTGGATCTACAAGCCAGGATATCTCAGCCTCTGAGGAACAGATTTTGGCCATTCTTTTGTTTTATATATGTCTCTCACAAGGCCTCTAACTATACCAAATCCCTGGAGTATTTGTTGAGATTTTGATTTGATGGTTGAGATTTCTGGAGTCATTTTGCAGCGGAGCATCTTTCTGGCTCAGTCACTTGAGCATACACTTTATGTTGCCATGAAACTGTAACATTGTGTTGTGAAAAGTCACAACTTCAACACTTTCTTGCATTATTGTAAATGTGCAAAGAAGATGATCAGCAAGTGACACAAGAAATTATAAGATTATGATTTTTAAGAGCTCTGGTGTATTTTTCTCCTGTCCTGTCCCATCCAGGTATTTGATGCTACCAACACCACCAGAGAGAGGAGGGCAGTCATCATTAGTTTTGCAAAGGAGAGGGGCTACAAAGTGAGTACATATGTGGAAGTTCTTGCCGAGAGTTAAATAAAAAAGATCTCACATATCTGTCCATTTAATTTGAAAATAGCGCCTGCTTGTGGTTAGCTTAGCTCAGCATGTGGACTGGAAGCAGGGGGAAACAGCTGGCTTGGCTCTGTTGAAAGGTCCACCTACCAGCACCTCTAAAGCTCAATTTGGAACACCTTTCTTGTTTTTAAAAAAAATACATTTAAAACCAAAGTGTAAAAATGGTAGGTTTTATTGGCAGTGGACATACGGGGGACTATTTCTTGGCTGTGCGAAGTGACTTCCTGGAGTCTCTGGTCTGGTTACCTGGCAGACTCAGAGAACAAGACTCCAGGGTTTGTCACCTTTGGACGGAGCCAGGCTAGCTGTTTCACCATGCATCCTTTATGGTAAGCTAAGCTAACCATCTCCACTCTGTAGCTTCATATTTAACAGACAGCATATTTCCTAAACTTTGAACCTGTTTTGTTTTAAGAACGAGATGAAAAACACAAACACATCGTCACAAGATAAAGGAAATATCTCACAGCCATTTAAATTTTGAATGACTTCTTGTATGCAGGTCTTCTTTGTAGAATCAATCTGTGATGACCCAGAAATCATTGCAGAGAATATTAAGGTGAGGAGCGTCACACCAGGATATGTTTATTTGTATGATTTTTTTTTTTTAGAGGCTGGGATATAGTATTCTCAATCAAATTCCAAATCTGCCTTTCCTTTCCAGCAAGTAAAATCTGGGAGTCCAGATTATGTGGATCGTGACATAGACGAGGCCATGGAAGACTTCATCCAGCGCATTGAGTGTTACAGGGCCAGCTACATGCCTATAGACGATGAGAAAGACAGGTACTGACCCATGATGCTTTTCTCTTTGTGAGATTAAAGAGGAAAGTCTCACAAAACGGTTTCCCCTAATTTCTGACAATTTAATTGTATAGTTTATTTTTCCAAATGTTGATTTTAAACAGGAAGCTCTCCTACATCAAGATCTTCGACGTGGGCGGCAGATACCTGGTGAACCGCGTCCAGGACCACATTCAAAGCAGGATAGTCTACTACCTCATGAACATCCATGTCACACCGAGATCCATCTACCTGAGCCGCCACGGAGAGAGCGAACTCAACCTGTTAGGTCGCATTGGTGGAGATTCAGGCCTCTCACCCAGAGGACAGAAGGCGAGTAGAGTACACCGTACAGATAGAGTTGAATCCTTGTATGCAGACTGTAAACATGAGCAACACCATTAACACATTTCAAAGCAGTAAAAGAGGAATTCAAATCTGTTTTTGATATTTACACTTGTTGATTCCAGTATGCGAATGCCTTGGCGGCCTTCATCAAAGGTCAGAATATCCGTGACCTGAAGGTGTGGACGAGCCACATGAAGAGGACCATCCAGACTGCAGAAGCTCTGGGAGTCCAGTATGAACAATGGAAGGCCCTCAACGAGATAGATGCGGTGAGTTTATAAAGTATATCTTAAAACATAATTCTTCAGACGAAGATGGATATACGACTACTTTTATATTTCTATATGGAGTTTTTAAGATTATTCACGCTACAATTTATTTAGGTTGACTTTAAAGGTGCAGTTTGTAAGATATGGCCATAATTTTAGTTTAAAACGTTCAAAAAATGAACTAACATTATCAACAGAATGTGAGGAAACAGCACGTTTTTGACGTTACGTCAAAGACGTCTAGGTATTGTTTTGAAGAGATATCTACTGAAGTTAGCATGCTAACCAGCTAGCCCCGGCCTGTCCTGTATCACAATACCACTTTGTACCTCTAGTGGCGATAGTCCGATAGCCCCCGTACTCGCGTAGTTTCAGCTGGGAGAAGTTTCACAAGCTCTCTTAGCGTTTAGTCTAATAAATAAACGAAACAAACTCACAAAATGTCAAGAAAGGAAATATTCCTACACCACTTTTCCTTACTAAACAGAAAAATACAACCGTACACCTTCTGAATTCAAGTTTCTCTCTTTTGCCGAATTAAGACGAGCTTAATTGCCTCGTTAACTCATCGTAAAACACGCTTCCTTCCAACTCAAACTCACCAAAACCATCTTGGTTTGTCTTTCCACAATCACCTCTGGTTTGGTCGAAGTAAATCCTCCATTCACAGAGTAAGATGTGAAAACATTCCATCTCTACATGCCATTTTAAGTTGCTGCTAAAGGCCCGAAGCCATCTCACTGTACCGCCGCTTCACCTCTCTCCTGTCCCCGCCTGCTGTGTCTCTGTACTGTCTCCAGCTGTTTGGTTTCCAGCCGTGTTCAGGCTGCGGAGCCCGGTTGAGCCCGCGGTAACTTCCTCCGTGATCTGAGGTCACGATAGGCAGACTTCAGTGAGCAGGAGGCCCACTACCCACAAAGATTACACCGTTCATGATAACTAACTTACAGCTAGTGAGCAGCAGTTGGCGGTTACTCCGGTGATATGCTGCCCCCTAGATTTTTGGAGGTAGATCACCTGTTGTTTTTGTGGTCACGTTAATGTTAATTTTTCTCACTAAGGGTGTATGTGAGGAGCTAACCTACGAGGAGATTCAGGAGAATTTCCCAGAGGAGTTTGCACTGAGAGACCAGGACAAGTATCGTTATCGTTACCCCAAGGGTGAGGTAAGTGCTCCCCTGAATATACTGTGACTTTTTAAAACCTTTTATTTAACTGTTGAATCATCATTTTAGAAACACACTGTTCGTGCTCACACAGCTACACACAAAGTCGCACCTGCAATCTGCCCAGTTCAACCACAGTCTGATCTGTTGACCAGTGAGCAGCTCCACTGGAGCGGCTTGTGGGTTAAACGATGGTTAACATATTGGGAAAATACGATATCTGTTTTTTTGTTTGTTTTTGCTTAGAGTTAGAGTCAGAAGATTGATACCATTCTGATGGTACCGCTATCAAGACCGCTAGCTTAGCTTAGTGTAAAAATTAGAAACAAGGATAAACAGCTAGCCTGGCTCTGTCTAAACCCAGGATTTATGAAGGGTCATGTGTGGGACTAATACTTTACTGGCAAGTTTACAATGATGACATCACTTCACAGGAAGTCATTGCGTTTTTTGAACACATTGAACAAAGAAGCAGTGGTGGAAGAAGTACTCAAATGTTTTACTTAAGTATAAAAGTACCTCAGTGTAAAAAGTAATGTCTTCAAAAAGGTATGAGGTATCGATCCTCTCCTCTAACTCTCACCAAGAAGACGAATAAGCGTATTTCCTAAAATGTTGAACTTGATCCGGGAGCACTTTTAACACCCAAATGTATCCTGACAGACGTGTTTATCGTGAGAGAACCAGAATAAAGTCAGGTATGGTCAGTTAAGGGTTGTACAGTGCACATGTTTGAGTCTGGTTGAATAATTCACCAACTCTTGTCTCTCGTCCAGTCCTACGAGGACCTCGTCCATCGTCTGGAGCCAGTGATCATGGAGCTAGAAAGGCAGGAAAATGTCCTGGTTGTCTGCCATCAAGCTATAATGCGTTGCCTGCTGGCCTACTTCCTAGACAAACCGGCAGGTACAGAAATCCAGGCTCAACCGCTGCATTTTCTCTACTTTCAATACTTTGACACAAGTTTCAGTACCACACACATTCTTAATAATCTTATTTTCCCATTCCCCCCTCCACAGACGAGTTGCCTTATCTAAGATGCCCCCTTCACACGGTGCTCAAACTCACACCCATAGCTTATGGTAGGTGTTAATGTGTGTATATATGAGATATTCATTCTCTAAATCTAAATCTTTCCCTGACAGTCTGACGTTCTCCTCACATGTAGGGTGTAAAGTCGAGCCATTTTTCCTCAACATCGAAGCAGTCAACACACACAGAGAGAGGCCAGTGGTAAGTTTCCACAAGAACACACGTGTCATAATGGATACTTACCTTTGCCAACTATTGGGTCTGTGGCAGGCCGGTAATGTTTGGTAATTAGTATGTATTGATGAAATGAATATGTGTGGTGGTGAGGAATGAGCAAGAGGTTTTAAAGGGAGTTGATGTAATGTTTGAAAAAATAGGTGTCACAAGATTTCTCTGAAAAGATAAATTCATAAGCAATAAGAAACACTCTTCCTCAAGTGCACACACTCCACACAAAACACATCCCATATAGACAAAAAAACAAGAAAGAAAATAAGTCAAGTTTCCGGAGGACACTAGTGCTGAACACAGTTTGGACTCGCTTGTTGTTGCCATGATTTGTGACTCATGAAGTCAAAGTTGGATAGGTGCTTACAGTGGGTAGAGTAGAGCAGTAGCATTAGCACTTTTGCTAAATGATGTGCATGTGTTTCCCTTAATTTGCTTGTATTTTGTCTGTTTGCATGTGTTTTCTTAATTTGCAGTATGCTTTAAGGGTAAATTGGTCTGGTACGACCAGTGAGTGAGTTAGTTTGCTGACTTTTCTGTTTGGAATGTCACAGATTATCATGCAGACGTACACCGATCAGCCACAACATTAAAAACCACTGACAGTTAAAGTGAATAACATTGATCATCTCGCTACAGTGCAATATTCTGCTGGGAAACCCTGGATCC
>JBBPCS010000480.1:14727735-14760093 GCA_037974645.1 Hollardia meadi | reverse complement strand
AAAGAGCTTAAGGCGTCCACCTGGACTCAAAATGCCCCAGATCCAAATCTGATTGAGCTACATGGGACATGCCTGAAGAATTACGATCCATGGAGTGCTGTTGGCATGAGGGGGTTTAGTTTGTCTGAAACAATGTTTGAACATTGTACTGTAGCCATGATCAGTGTCATTCACTTCATCTGTCAGTGGTTTTAATGTTGTGGCTGATCGATGTATTTAAACCTGCAGTGTGGACTTTTACATATATATGAACATCTGTTACGCTCAAGCCCTCGTCAAATGTCTTAAAAGCTGATTCAGTGTATCACTACCAAATAAATTTTTTTTTTTTTTTTTTAAATCTGGGCTTTCCCACGCTGGCGGCTCCATAGCGATGGAGTAGGCTACAGCAAATAGGGATATGGCGGATCCTTTGGCTGTTTGTGTAATTACTCTCACTGCCAGAAGGGGGAGACAAAAGTTCTGCACTGCAGGTTTAAAGCAAATACAGTGCTAGCAGTTAGTATACAACACACTTCCATTACTTCATTTTGTTTTTATTTATCTTTCTGGAGCCGTTTCACCATGACCCCCAATTTATTTTACTTTGGGCAGCTTCATTTTTTTTTGCATTTTCATGTTTGCATGTGGGAGAATGCATGATGTCATGATGTCCAGCCAACTATGTAGTAAAAACCTGCATAGAATCAGTCAGTAGAAAGGATTTGGGACATGCCGACGGTCTCGCCTGAAAAGAACTCTCAGTGTTTGTGTTTCTGTCGTTGCAGAATGTCGACATCAACAGAAACACAGAGGAAGCTCTGCTTACTGTTCCTGAACACATATAAATGCTGTTTTTGCGAGTGAAGGACTACAATCATGTGAAACTGGACGTATTGCTGCTTATAAGCTTCACTTAATGATAGAGATGCACTCCTGTTAAAGGTCGATTGTGTGAAAGCAGAAGACAGGGGGGCAAGACATGGGAGAAATGGGACTGACGTAACCAAACATCACCACAGCAGCAGTGACATAAAGGTGAAGCCGGTACAGGAGATTCGGTTTTCAACATGTGTGTGAAATGTTCACGTGTCTCATCTGATTAGAGTTCGCTTCTTTCAGCATTTTAAAAGTGTCACAATGTTTACGAATGATTTAGTGGAAACTTTTTTGCACTGTGTAAAGATAAGAAGAAAACATGTTATAAGATGTAGGGAGGTTGTCATTGTAACTACAGGTTGTACAGATAAAATAAAGTGTTGTTGATAATCTAATAACAGAGGTGGGAATCAGAACCATGGACAGCACCCAAACAAACAAAGCAATGTGTTGCAGATTTGGTGCACCTGACTGTAATGTTTGTAATGCAGATAAGATGCTAAAATTTAGGTGGTTTTTAATGAAATTATGTAAATAAAGTAAAGCCTCCAACATGTCATTGTGCAGAAAATAAATTTGACAGAGACATTAAGGTGTTTGAATGATTCCGCAGTAAATCGATGTGCAGTTCCTCTCAGTCAATAATGGGTCTTTGTGAAAGTTAAATCAGGGGGAATAAAAACTCACATTTTGGATTAATTTAAAGTTCCCCTCCAGACACGTTCTAAAGTACATAAAAATACTCTGTTGTGACTTAAATTTTATTTAACATGGTTTTCCCACATTAAAAAAAAAAGTTTTAAAAACCCTGGAAAGGGACTGGAAGCACATCTACTCTTTCTCCCTTCATTGAGAAATTCTGGATCTACGAATGACAGGCCTTGTGCCCCGCCCACCACCGCAGTTTGCGCCAGGTTGACCGGTGAAAGATTAGCGCGCAAGATGGCTATGCAACTGTTTCCTCGTTCGGACACTGTTCGCTAATTTGTTCCATACTCGGACACTCCCGTCCTCATGCATTTTCCAGTCTTTTAGCGGGGCTGAAATTTGTCGATTGCCACTGAAGCGTAAATAGAAGTATTTTACAAATGTTTAAGAGTCTACATGTAGAATTTTATATGAACACATGCACATCTAGGTGTCTAATTACTATGCGAAAGTGACTTTGGTGAGAGAAAGTACTAAGATCGCGCTTGGGTGACAGTCTTTTCCCCTGGAAGTGTGTCTGTATTTTCACTGTGATACTGCATTTGAAATTGTGCATTGATGTTGGTTTGGCAGACTCAGAAAAAGCGTAATACCCAAACAAAGCCAGCAATGCTCAGAGTTTACAACGTGGAGATACGGGCGTCCAGATTAGGATAAGGTTAGCACACGGCTAAATCCCCGGCGATAGCGCCCTTTGACAGACTCTGGTAAAGACAAAGCTAAAGTAAATGATTAAAACATTTAGAAAGATAAGAAGTTAGACTTTTCTTTAACACATAATAACATTACACAGTCACTTATATTAATAATTAAAGTGAAATTCCATCAGAATGTTAGCATAAAAGTGTCCGGTTGTGGTAACTGATGGTAAGTGTAGTTAGCATCTTTTGTTTATGTTGTTTGTTAGCTTGTAACTGGCAGTGGCTGACACAGCGTTAGTGGTTGTGAAACATACAATAATATCTGCTATGATGTTACCGTGTGTTCACATCTTTGATAGCCAACCAAGTTTGCCTGGGAACTGGTTCACTTGCAGTAGCTTTCGTATTTGTGACGTACCAAATCTAGCTAACGGTGTACGTTTGAATCTCAGGTTTTTGGGAAGTGCGCAGACATCTCCCCGTTCAGTAGAAGAATGTGAAAACACTACAAAACTTTGGACCAATGCAAGTCAGTTTTGTCCAGGTCAGACATTTTAGGGGATTTAAACGTAAGAAAAACACATTTTTGGGTGGAGGGCGTCTTTAAGGAATACAACTCATATTTTTTGGAGCACTCCAAAAGAGAGGAGGGAGAGGAAGTGGAGGAGGTGTTTTGGTTGGGGGGGTTGCTTTCCCCAAATAGCCAAGCAGGGGTTAATAATCCCTCATTTCTCCTGCACCTCGGTGGCAGCAGTCCGCGAAATTTCCAGTATGCATGAACACAAGCTGGGAGCTGCTCTCCTCAAATCCAACGGGACTCACGCAACTTTCTGACTGAACTTCACGCTCTTTTTTTCACCCCCCACAACACCTGACGGATGCTTTTCAGAGCATTTAATTTTTAGGTCGTCATCACTCGCAGTGGAGCCGTTTTAAAGTGTGAGGGAGGGGGGGGAGAGAGAGAGAAATAACTTGTATAAAATGTGAGATATGTGCGCGGCGTCCTGCTGTACGAGCTGACCGCTGACAACGTGACATCTCTGGGCAATTGACTTCATCTTGGAGCCTGAAGCCTGAATTATTGTGGACATGATGAACTTAAAAGCTCGGTGCATTCTAGTTTTCCTCACTTTTTATGTGCAAGAGGGATTATCCAGGGATTATGAAGCAAGCCTTGGAGCAAATAATCTTTTACAGGTATATTTTCCCTTTTTCTTCTTTTCAGTGTTGTGTCAAAAGTCTTTGAAAACAACAATTCATGCCACTTTCTGAAACACGCCCCTCTGAATCAAGAGCTACAATGTTTTTAAATAATAAAACAAGAATATGCTAAATGCCGTTGGTGACCATACCTTAAAAATTTAAAGCTTTTGCAGCGCTAACAGTGGCTTACTTAGGTACAAAATATCATATAGGCTAGTCCTATTTTTAAAAAAAAAAAATAATTATATGATATTTATGTTTCCCTAAAAAGGGTTTCCACTCTTTAGGTTATTTGTTTATGTTAAATTCTCAGGATATGTGGTAATGTATTGACACAGCAATGACTTGTGTGCAAAATTAACATTTGAGACCAAAGCGTGCAACCCTCACTGGCCCTGTGTACAGTGAAAGCATTTATTTCCAGTTCCACTTCCCCTCCATTCATGAATGGCTTTGATTCACTGGACTATTTTGACACAGCATCTTGACCCAACCCTCACATTGGCAGATTGTGGAGATCACTTCAAAAAGGAGATGTTTTGAACAAACTGTGGCACCAATAAATGTTATTATGCACCTTATCATAACTCTGTGCCATTGACTTCCATCTTAAAAGCACTGACTTGCTGCCTTGTTTCTTTTCCAGAGAGTAAAACGACAAAGCAAACCAACAAAACCAGTGGTAAGATTGTGCGGTTACTGTCATAAAAAAGTGAAGTTTATTAACTTTTATATCTCTTCCATTTGCACGTGAAATAATGCCAGTAGAACTAAATAAGAGCTGTGTACTTTGGTCCTCGTCTTGCCCTCTTGTTCTACAAAGTGAACAAGCTCCACAGGCAGGGAACAACCACCAACACCTGAGGGTATCATCAGTAGCTGCACTGTGGTTTCCCCTCAGCTTTCTCCCCTGAAAACATACAGTAATTCAGTTTGTGCAGCACAAACCGCAGCTCTCCTGAATACCAGTGAGTGAGTCTGGGGGCTGATGTAGCTCCCTTCCTCCTGTCTGTCGCCTCGTCCTGCAGTAATGTGGCCTGTGCTCACCAGATTGGTCTCAGCAGGCGCCGCCGTTACCCGAGTAAACACGAGGAGGGCAGAGACACCACGCAGGGGACTGCTTTGTGTTGTTTCGTTGACTTGTCAGAGTGCAGGGCAGACTGTGATATGGGTTTTTTAAAAAAAACGTTGTGTGTCAGAGTAGGGGAGAGGGTTTGGGTAAACATTCATGGTTTGGTCTGTTAGAAGCCATGTTTCCATCCAAAGTACCTGGAACTTTTAGTCCTTGGAACTACTTTTCAAGGAACTATAGCCTGTTTTTGTCTGTGTTTCCACTGCAGTCTGAAGACAAGCGAAGACCAACTGTCTATTTCCTCTGTAGCTCCATGTCCATGTGTCGAAACACAATGGAAAAAAAATAAATAAAATGCTTTGAGTACTTCACCAATCAGAAATGTTCAGTGCTGCAAGCCTTATGCTGTAAGTTCCTGTAGTTTTGGAAATTACTACCCCCCCCCCCCAACAGGTCCCTGGTCCCTCAGAACCAGGGACCAGGCCCGGCCAGGGACCAGAACCAGGCCCAGTCGCCAGAATAAAATGTTAGCGCTGTACCACTGTTTGTAACTAGTAGACAGAGAGCGACAAAACCAGGTATTCTATACTATAACATGATCTTATCGTAACCCTAATTAAGTGTCTTTTGTGCCTAAACTTAACCCGACCTTAAGCATATGGTCGATTTTACATATTTCAACAAAAATGTACAGTGCCAACATTAAAGATCCCCTCCAGACATGTATTAAGACATATACAAATAGTCTGCTTGGAATAATAATGTGTGTCTGTGTGTGGGGTTTTATTTTTTGACCAAAAAAAAGGATAATTTCCGCATTAAACTATTTTTCTTCTAGAATATGTGAATATGCAAATTTAGTTAATTTCTGCTGGATTACAGGTGTTTCCTCCTTCACTGTGTAGTCCATTCTCAGTGTTTGTGCACTGGAGGCTTTGAGTTTGAGTCAAACATTCAACTGAAGGAACAAGAAGAAGAAAAAACATTTTTCACAGGAGGGGGACTTTAAATCTGGACATCGGGTCCTTGTGGAAAGTTCCTGTGGTGGAAACGTGGCTTTAGCCAGACCTGATTGGTGGTGTTACATCACTGTATGAACCCCCACTTATTATCTACAGAGATTGACTCCACTCCTGGATTTAAATAAGTTTAATTCAGGTGGCAAAACTGCAGCCCACCAAGACCGCGTTTCCTGCAAACACAATAATATGTTTCTCCAAGTAAAACAGTGCTTCTGTGTGATAAAATCCTCAACGTCAGTGCTCTCTTAAGTGATTTATTCCTGTATTTGTGCTGTCACTAGCTGAAGGTGACAGACTACCATGTGAGGTGTTCAGTGGTGTCCCGCTATGCCGTTACCACAGTCCAGAGTTCAGTATGGAACCAGCTCCCCATCACCAAGGAGGCCGCCTTTGAGGTGGACCTGCCCTCCTCTGCTTTCATCTCCAACTTCACCATGTGAGTCAGCCCCACATTGTCTTTCACTGTCTTACCTACAGTACAGAATTTCCACAAATTGCCTGTCTTTCAATTCCCTGTAGTTCTAATCTCTAACATCACTATGAAATTCTGGAAGTGCAATCAATCATCATCTTTCTGTGTTTTAGATTAGAATTCCTCACAACGAATGGAGACTTTGAAATTACACCTACTGTTACTGTTATTTTCTGTATAAATAATATTTCCCTGCTATGTGGTGAGAAACTGAAAGAAGTGAAAGTAATGTTCTCGTTAATGATCAGAAACCAGAAATGAAACTTCGGAGGGATTATGTAAGGAATTACAATTCCGGTACGGATGAGCTGCATAATTTGAATGCTAAGATGACTGCTGAGCGCTCTCCTTCAAAAATGCTAAATATAAACAAAACAAATAAGTCAACATTGCAGGCCAAACACCGGCCCTGGAGCTGGATTTGGGAGCGGAAGCAGGTCAGGGGGAGGGGGGAACCCGAGGGCAGATGAATACGGAGCTTTGTAAATGGAAGTCAGAAAGTTAATAGAGAAAATGACAGGAGTTTGCCCAGTCCCCCTTCTCTCCCCCGCACAGTTTACTGAGGCAGCCTGCCAGTTCAGATACGCTCCATACACGCAAAACGCCTACATCTACTGTATGTATGCGTGCCCACATGTAGATTTTTTAAGTATGTGTGAGTCTGGACGTTGCACAGCTTTTTCTGACCGTAATCCTTCACATCGCTCTCTCACTCTTTTTCTGTCTTTCATATTTTCACACGCACACTCAGAGCCTATAGAGCCGTCTGCACGCCACCAAATAGAGGGGGAAAAAGCTGTGGCAAACGTGTTGCGTTACTTCTTTGGCATTCTGAAACTGAGAACTCTGTGTTCTGTGTGCGGGTCACTGATGCACAGTCATTCCTGAACCCCCTCAGCCCGCCACACATATAAATACAAGTGCCTCCATTTTCCACTCTGGCTCTCTCAAGCCATTCTGCTCTGTGTCTCAAACATAGGCCCGTTTCAAGCATGTGGGTTTATTTTAGTTAGCCCTTGATGTTTTTTCTCTTTGGTTATATTTGTTCAACGGACTTGACCTTAATTTAGCACCTTGTCACATGACATCAGTGGTCACCAAAGTCCACAAAGTGCACTGTGCGAATTGGATCCCACTTTGGAGCGGTGGTTTTGGTTGGGATTTTGCTGGGTGTAGCACACAGCGGCACTCCCTCGGAGCGTCATCAGCCTGCACGATCTCTCTTCATTAATGCTGTTTTTAGAGGGAAATTACTCTTTTCCACTCAACCTGTTTATGACCCCCCCCCCCCACCACCACCACCACCACCACCTCCCCACCTCCCCTTCACACGGTATGAACTCCATTTGTAAACAAGCATGATGCGTGTTTGTGAAGCAGCTCTGTGATCGCTCTGGAAATAAAAGGAGCAAAATCAAGTAAATCATGCTCAAGAACTTAATGCAGGCCAGGCGTGTTTCTGAAATATAATCTGGCTACTGTGAGTCATACAGAGAGCTGTTTCTTCCTCTTTTCTCTATCCCATCAGCACCTCCAATGGCAAGGTGTATGTGGCCCAGGTGAAGGAAAGAGCTGCTGCCAGGAAAATTTACGATGCTGCTAAGAAGCAAGGAAAAACAGCCGGACTTGTTGCTACAAAGTCAGTACCACGCAAAATTTGTTATTTTTCCTTTAACTTCCACGAAATAAGAAATCTGAATGTGATTTTTAAAAAGAATCTGTTTTATTTTCAATGGCATCCTGCATGTTTTCCCACACATAAACATTATGAAGAGTAGACTAACATCTGTATCAATATTGTGAGCTTTTCTTGCCTTTTGCTCTGCCGTGTTCCAGAGAAAGGGAGATTGAGAAGTTTCGCGTGGCGGTGAGCGTACCGTCTGGAGCCCGGATGTTCTTCTCCCTGTCCTACGAGGAGCTGTTACCTCGTCGACTCGGCCGCTACGAGCTCAGTCTGGGTCTGAGGCCCGGACAGCTTGTGCAGAACCTCACGTTAGATGTCAGTATAACAGAACGGACAGGCATCAGTTTCATCAAAGTCCTTCCTCTCAAGACAAGCCGACTGCTCTCCAACACTGCTCAAGGTAAAATCTGAAAATAAGGTTATTACCTGGCAAGATTTACTTAACAAAAGGGCATAACGTCCAGTGGAGTGGACAGATGTATTTCAGTCACAGAAAAAAAAATCTACAAGAACAATATTGTTAAAATCTCGATAAAAATATTTCTGGCACCTTATTTAATTAATTGATTCTAGTTTTCTGAGAATAAGAGGATTTATCAGTTATTCCAGAGGTACTTGGTGTATCTGCCATTTGGAATTTATCATGTCATATCTCAAAATGACAAAGACATACAAAGACATTAATCAAATGGGATTGTGGACAAGACTTTGGGAGTCTGCCACCTGGTGGTTGGAACATGATACTACAACTTAAATGGTTCCAAATGGCTTCCAAGTATCTGTCCACTGTAGTGGACACCATGCATGAAGGGTACAGAATAGTTATTCACTTTTTTCATGAATGTCATATGATAGGGTTAGTCACTCTGTCTGTACAGTAAATATGAAATTACACCCAGCAGCTGATTAGCTTAGCTTAGCATAAAGTCTGGAAACAGGGAAACAATTAGCCTGTAACAAAGTCCTGTCATCGTCATGAGGTTACCAGGGAACTCCAGGAAGTCACTACTCCGAGCCAAGAAATAATCCAGCACACAATCTTCTGTGAAACTACAACTTAATGCTAAGCTAACCAGCTGTTGGCTGTAGCTTCATATTTACCGTACAGACATGAGGTATCAATCTTCTCATCCAACTCTCGGCAAGAAACCAAAATGTCAAACTTCTTTCATTAAAATATTGTCGATCATTTATTTATCCATTTTGTGATCACTACTACATGTATTCATCCTGTCCTACAGGTGATGCAGACACCCCTGCCTCCACTCATGTTGAGCAGAGTGCTGGCTGTGCTCGAGTTTGCTACAATCCCTCTCTGCAGCAGCAGAACAGCATCTCCTCAAAAGGCCTTAACGCAGACTTCATCATTCAGTATGATGTTGACCTCAGAGACCTCATGGGTGAAGTCCAGGTCAGGAGCATCTTTTCATTTATGGCTTGTCAAATACACAAGTGTGCATGTTTGTCACAATGCAAAAATGTGTTTTTAGTACCAGTAAAGGTTGTCTTCTTGTATTTTGACCTTCTCTCAGGTGTATGATGGCTACTTTGTGCATTATTTTGCACCCAGAGGGCTCCCTGTGGTTCCTAAAGATGTTATATTTGTCATTGATGTCAGTGGCTCAATGATAGGCACCAAGATAAAACAGGTAAAGTGGACAAACCTCATGGACTCCCTAAGGCTAGAGCTACAGGTCTAAGATGAGAAAACTAAACTCACATCATTCTGCAAAGGTAATGTGTAACTTCTGTCAATAATTCTAATAATTCTTGTCAGTAGACCAAGCAGGCCATGAGCACCATTCTCGGGGACCTGAGAGAGGGAGACCACTTCAATATCATCACCTTCTCAGACAAGGTTCACACTTGGAAGAAAGGACGAACAGTGCGGGCAACTCGGCAGAATGTACGAGACGCCAAAGACTTTGTGAAGAGGATAATTGCAGAAGGATGTGAGTTGAAATGTGATGTTGTTGATGTTGTAGTCAAAGTCGATCATTGCATTCTCTTCCAACTTCCTTATTTTTTGTTTGTTCTGTCCCTTCAACGCTAATTGTCTCCATTGTTCCACCCCTTTGCATCAGGGACCAATATCAATGCAGCTCTGCTTTCAGCTGCCCAGCTCATCAACCCTCAATCCTTTTCCAACCACCTCTCATCCCGTCGTGTTCCTCTGGTAATTTTCCTTACTGATGGGGAGGCAACCATTGGAGTAACAGCTGGTGACACCATCCTTAGCAATGCCAAGAAGGCTTTGGGCTCTGCTTCTCTGTTTGGCCTTGCCTTTGGAGACGATGCAGACTTCCTACTTCTGAAACGCCTGGCTCTGGATAACCGAGGCGTGGCTAGGATGGTGTACGAGGACGCAGACGCAGCCTTGCAGCTGAAGGGCTTCTATGATGAAGTAGCCAGCCCTTTGCTATCGGACATCCAGCTGTCGTATCTGGATGACCAGGCATTTGACATCACCCGCTCCCTGTTCCCAAACTACTTTCAAGGCTCTGAGTTGGTGGTGGCTGGGAAGGTCAAACCAGGGGTGAAGGATTTAAAGGTGTCAATGTCTGCCACTGATTCCAAGCAGCGCGTCAAGTTGGAGAACGATGTGTTGACTTCCCATGCAAAGGGGAACGGGAGCGAAGATTCACTAGACTGTTCAGCAGGCTTAGAAGGAATCCCCAGCTTTGTACACCGTCTCTGGGCATATTTCACCATAAAAGAGCTGCTCCTGGCCAAACTGAACACTACTGACCCTGCAACTCAAAGGCTACTGGCAGACAAGGCCACCAACCTGTCCCTAAAATATAACTTTGTAACACCAGTCACTTCTTTAGTTGTAGTGAAACCAGATGCAGATGAAGCAGCTCAAACTCCAACCACTGCAAAACCCACCGCCGCAGCCACTACAACCACGACTGCAACGACTACTGCTACAACCAAAATATCAGCTGCTGGTGCTGGAAAGAAGCCCAGCTCACCTTTTAATCCTAGGCTGAACAAAGGAAAACCGGACCCTCCTCAGCCACCTCCAAATAAAAAAACTTCCACACCAAAAACAGTGGTTTCACCATCCAAGAAAACCACAACAACCTCAAGTCCCAGCTCTGTCAAAACTGCCCCAGCACCATTCTCTGGTAAAAAGCCCACCCCTTCCCAAAACGATTCCAAAACTGCTTCTCCTCCTCCTGCTGGTGGTAAGATACCCACCTCTCTGATTAATGCTCTAAAAACAGCATTACCGCCTGCACCCGGAAAGGTCTCCACTCCCCAGACCAACACCTTGAAAACAACCACTCCCTCAACCACCATTCCAACGTTAACACTCACCACCAGCACCACACCTCCACTCAGTTCAGTCAGAACCATCCCTGAACCCCATCCCGGGAGACCCCTTACCCCACAGCCCAGTACAGTGAGGACAATCATCCCTCCTGTGAAAGTGACTGTACACTCCACAGAGGTAGAAAACAGCACATCTGCTCCAGAAGTTCCTCAGCCTGAAATTACCATCGCTCTGCCAGAGCTGCCATCTCCGCTCACCTCTCCCACCCCGGCACCGGCTCCTAGTGTGGAAGACACTGACACAAACTCGGAGACCGACCTGAGCATCGCCACCTTTGTACCGGCTACCTTTGCTCCCATGCCTGGTGTAACAGATGGGCCACGTCTGTGGGAGGCAGCAGGGCTTCTGGGTAGTTTGTTCATTTGTCTGAAATCACAGCCTTTCTGTACCATGAGGAGTTACAGGTTGAATATTAGTGCTGCAGACTTCTGTATATGTATTCCTAATTGAATGTTCTTTATCTCTTCACTAGATGTCTCTACTTTCATTCAGAGAAAAGGTGAGTTTTCTCTTTATATTGCAGTGACTTTTTTTTCGAACTTTTATGACAGCTGTTTAATGTTAATCAGCTTCATGACAGAATTGGAAATGAATATAAATCTATCTTATGTTCTATCTCTTATAGATATTGACCTTGTGAAAGGTGAGTGTCATCTTTAATGCTTCTGTAAAATCAAAATTCCTTCATGAAGGGCAGAATGCGTCCTGAACTCAATGCTTGTTTCCAGACTATGATGCGACCTATGACTACGACTACGATCTCAACTATGATGCCTGTAAGTTTTAAATGCTCCTGGAGGCAACTTTGTACTGCAGTTGCTTTTCAGGCCTTAAAGGTTTCATATAAAATACATTTTCTGACTTATTTTTTAGGGGATGATACTGCAGACACAGGATCATTTGGTAAGTATTTAGTGGGTTTTATTTATAGCTGCGTTTTTTACTAATACTTTAACATTTACTGTAGAGGTACTGCTTGCAATACCTGTGTAGTCATGTCATTGGTTTCAGTGCTTGGGAGTCAAGGGGACTGTCATTTAGTTGAATGTCTTGTGCTTGTAGAACCTTCATCCAGACTGACCACCGTACGGGTCTTCTCCTCATCAGGTCAAGAAACCACATTTTATAAATTTGTTTCCAATGACACAGTCAAAGTCATTTTTAATATTTAATGTGCTCATATTGTAATAATGCTCATTGTTGTCTGTTGTAGTTGATGGAGATCCTCATTTTGTGGTCCAGCTGCCAAAGCTGCATCAGAACCTGTGTTTCACAGTAGACGGCAGGGCTAATGATGTTCTCAGACTGTTAGAGGACCCAGAGAGAGGTATGCTCAGAGAACATATCTCATTTCAGTTAGTTAGTGTATAAATATACATGTTTTAAGATCAGCTAATACAGGGGTTCTCAACCATTTCTAACTTAAAGCCCATTTCTGATTGTCAACAAATTTCTGAGGACCACCTTCCCAAATACGTAAATGATGGAAAAACCTTAACCTGACCAAAAAATGGAAATAAAAAATAAATATAGGCCTATATTGGGCTGTGACAGAATTTCACCACGTTCAACTCAGTGTTGTCAACACACTGTACATCACTTTTTTGTTTTTTGTGCCACTGCATCAGAGGGAACGTTAGCTAGCTGTGGCAGATGTTAGCTAGCTGTGGCAGACGTTAGCTAGCTTTTGCAGATGTTAGCTAGTAATGGCAGACATTAGCTAGTAGTGACAGACATTAGCTAGCTTTGGCAGATGTTAGCTAGCTGTGGCAGACATTAGCTAGTAGTGGCAGACGTTAGCTAGCTGTGGCAGACGTTAGCTAGTAGTGGCAGACATTAGCTAGCTTTGGCAGATGTTAGCTAGCTATGGCAGACATTAGCTAGTAGTGGCAGACGGTAGCTAGCTGTGGCAAACGTTAGCTAGTAGTGGCAGACATTAGCTAGCTTTGGCAGATGTTAGCTAGTAGTAGCAGAACACAATTGTGTGGTGATTTTCAAATGTAACTGGTCATTGAAATAATGCATTTTAATTTGGCATGTGAATTCTTGAGCACCTTTAGATATAAAATTACTATCTTTGTAAATTAGAAAGCCCACTAGAGGATGCTCTGAGGCCCACTATTAGAGAATGGCTGAGCTAATACATGTTACTACACAGCTAGCGTTGACTTTTTAAAGTGTGTTTAAATGTTTGTCCCTTCCTCCTCAAGGGATCATTGTCGATGGCCACCTGATGGGGGCTCCCCCCAAGCACGGTGTAGAAGAACGCTCCCGAACCTACTTCGACCTGCTCACCATTTCTTCAGGCACAGGTGGCTTTGGTGACATCACGATCACCCTCTCATTGGACACTGTAGTGGTGGAAGGGGAAGGGCGGGATACCCTTCCCATCAATCAGCAAGGATCGGTGAGGAGGCAGGGTGTGGCGGTTTCTGTGGACAACCATCGGAGCTGCTGGATTGAGCTGGCCAAGGATGTGCGCTTCCTGGTCCTGTTCCACCAGTATAAACACCCCAGCTATCTCCAGATGGCTCACCTGGGGTTTTATATCACAGATGGACGGGGATTGTCTGCTTCAACACAAGGCCTACTCGGTATGGATACACAAGCTCTTTACTGTCACCTGTGACTGATTTCTATGCCATTATTACATTGCTTACTGTATATTGATGCATCGGTTGTAGCATTTTACTGTTGCTGATTGATATTAAGCTTGTAACTACTTTATATACAGGTAAGTAATAGTTGTAGTTAATAGGCCCAAAAAGTACAGTGGTTTCCAGCCCAGGGGGTTGGGCCCCCTCCAAAGGGTTGCAAGGTAAATGTGATGGGTCATGAGATGATTAATGCAGTGGGAAAGAACAAAAACAAAATTTTATCTTGCAGTATTATTTTTGGACACTTGGTGGCAGTCATTAGATGCACAGGGTTGTATATGTTGGGGCATAGGTGACGGGAAATGGGCTAACTTTTCTTTCTTCTTCTTTTCCAACTTTTGGCCTCAAAATGTTATTTGACATCTGAAACATGTCAAACTAGGCAGTGCTTAGACGTCACAAGACAAAAAGGTTGGGAACCACTAATTCAATTTTAAACAATGTGCTATATTTTATAAGCTGATCACCGGTTTTATATGTAAAATCTTAAAGGACAGTTCACCCCCAAATCAAAAATACATATTTTCCTTCTCACCTGTAGTGCTGTTTATCCATCTCAATTGTTTTGGTCTAAATTGTAGAGTTTTGAGATGAACCTACTCTCAGATATAATGGAACCACAGACTGTATATAAAGATGGATGATGATGGATGAGAGCTCCCCAAAAGTGAGCCCCCCCTGATGGTGGGCTCCAGTATAAGTCATAAATGGGACAAATTAAAAACTCAAAGTACACATCAAATAAATTTTTCCCAAAGATGGTTTCTGTCATTTTAGGCAGTTCTTATCACGCTGATGTATGTTCAATACAATCGATTGATCTGATCAGTTTAGTTTTAATTAGTTATTTGATGCTATGAAACGTCATGATTGACAGCTACAGTGGAACATGATACTGCGGCTCTGCCGCCCGATCACTACTGCGCAGACTCTGGCTCCAAATGACATCACCAGCGCAACATGGCAGCGCGTATCCAGGATATTTTGGCTTCATTTTTGTACAATGGCAGGAAGTGGACACATGTTGTCCATCTTAATTTATATCAATGAATGGAACTAGATGGCACTTTACTTGTGGTGCTCAAAGTGCCAAAACATTTTTTGAAAAACAGCAACGTCGCTTTCCAGAAATCATGACCTTGTTGCTCAAGATAATCCACAGACCTTGTTGTGAGCAGCTTCATGGAGGAACTATTTTCTTTCTACTGAACTATGCCATATAACCGCCCAGAAGGAAACATGCATCTACTCATGGACGAGAGGCTCGTGACAGGGCGGGATGTAAACATTAATGGCTTCCTGCTCGGCTGAGATATAACATTAGCTAGCTTAGTTAGCTAGTCTCTCATCAATGAGTAGTTGCATGCATCCTTCTGCGTGGTGATACAGAAAGAAAATAGTTCCTCCATGAAACAAGGTCTGTGGATTATCTTGAGTAACTGGGTCATAAATTCTGGAAAGAGACGAAGTGCCATCTAGTTCCATTATATTAGAGAGAAGGCAGACATCTCTACAGCTGACATCTTCAAAACCCAGCAACTCACACCAAAACTATCTAGATGGATAAATAGCACTACAGGTAAGAAGAAAAATATGTATTTTTGATTTTGGGGTGAACTGTCCCTTTAAAAAAAGTACACTTAAAAAATAATTGGTAACTATAGTAAAAGTTTAAAAAAACAAAAAAAACAATATTTCCTTCTGAAATTAAGTGGAAAAGTATAAAGTAGTGCAAAAGTACAAGTAACTCTGTTTAACACTTAAGTAAATGCACTTCCTTTCCACCACTGCTACCCTCTATCTGTTTACAGGCCAGTTTCAGCATGCTGACATGAGTGTAACTGCGGTGAAGGATTACTTGGATGGAGGTGCTCACAATCAGGCAATTTCAGCCAGGGGGATCCTGAGGCGGGGGTCAGAGCACATGCCAGTTACCTTGCAAGACAAGACATTGAAAGACACGGTACGACAACGCCACACAGGCAAGTGCTGGGTGGTGCCCAAGGCAGAGATAGAGAGACTCCTGGGTCACCCATACGAGAGCTACGTGGTGGATCGGGTGTAATTCTAGCCGAGTCAGCTCCACCTTGCTGCCTCTGTGCTGCACAGCTCAGGCCACAGCAGTTATCGTGGTGCGGTTATTGAACAAAGGATGACGAGCGAGAACTGGGACTCTGTGAGGCCAAAGTGTCATATTGCCCGTCTCTGAATGAGACGTTCTAATATTCTCTAAGGAGCAGTGAAACACAGGTGTGGAGTGACAGATTAGAGACTACAGTCAGAAAGCTGCATGTAAAGAAGTAATGAAGTACGGTTTAACAGACATGACTGACTGAATGATGCTGCTGTTCTCTCTCAACTTCATTTGAATCAGATTCAAGCTCTGAGTTCTGTATGTGACAGAGATGCAGTGTTCTCCTGTTCGCATGGCAACCACAAAATGTCCATTTGTGCTGCAGCAGTTTTGCGTTCGCTCCAAAATGTCTTGCACGCCAACTCTGTTCACAACTTCAGAGATATTTATCAGATTATTCTTCTATTTAATCGTGGAGTGATTAGTAGGCAAAGCCAGATTATTCTGCTCCAGAATCATCTGTGATTATTAGAACTGTATCGTTCTCCTAAGTTGTAATTTTTGGAAGTGTATATAAAATTTTACTGTATGTATGTGTAGATAATCTTCCCCACAACAGGTTACTCACCTGGATGTAGTGATTGCATCTATAAAAAGAAAAACAAAAAACAAAATCAGGGTCTTCAAAATCCAGGTTTGCCATGTGCTTTTTTTTTTTATTTTTCTATCATTTCATTCATAGTTTAATTCATTTTTATTTGTTACACAAGACATTAGGCATTGTTCACATACTAGTGATCAAACAAGGACAGTAAGTTTTCTACTACTCAGCCTGAACTATTTCTTTAGTCAATTTCAAGGGATATTGTCAATAGTGGTTTCCAAAGGCCAAAGTGGATGGAAATTAAAACAGTACAACCACACACGAGGCTTCTGTTTTCAATAAATAAAAAAAGGGAGGCTGGTGGGCATGGGAGGGAGGGCTTTAGATATATCTATGTTCAAAGAGTAAACAGTATTCCAGTTTTAATCGGATAACATTTTTCCAGGATGAAGACCACACACAATGTTGAATTATGCACAGTGTGAAAACTGTTGATTTTGATTTCAGCTCCATGACCGTCTGTCGCTGTTATCCTTCCATCAAAACCTGTTTCTTAGGAATGCTAGTAATCATATTAAATCGTGACGCAGCACTGGAATGATCAGAACACATGACACCGCAAATAACAAACAAAACAAAACAAAACAAAAAAAATCTTGGTGTGCATCACTTTAAAAAACAAAAACAGTTTTTATCACCGGAGCATAAACTAATAGCATAGCATATTCAGCATTTGACATGAACCTTTCCACAATACGTCAGTGAAATTCAAATAAATAGAGCATAAACAATAAGACACGTGAGCACCCCAGACACGCGGTGACTTGGTTTAGAGTCGTTAAGGGATTTGTCGTGGTGGATAAAGTGAAATAGAACTGCTTCAGTGTTTTTTAAAGAACACGATCAGAGGCCAACAACAGGCCGAGCCACAGAAGTGTCTGGCTTATGAGTGAGTGTGTGCTGCAGAGATATGAGGAACTGCCTCTGTTAATGTGTACAATAACAGCTCTGATGTGGTATTAAAAAAAAAAAAACAAGAACCAAATCCCTTCTGTAGTATTCAGTCAGATCTGCAGAGCAACATACGCAACCAAACAATGTCAGCAAGTTTTGCCAATAACAGCAACACCGTTTTTTGGCACGAGACTGACCCCACGGCAACAGTTAGTTCAAAAAGAAGCAGCCAGTTTTTGAAAGGGCCCAAACATTAGATTAAGACCCCAAATTAAGGCTAAAACCAAATAAAAGCATCTTGGTTTATGTTAACTGTGGCTTTACACCTTTGCTACGCTACAAAGTCAATTTAAGTCATGGGAGCATCCGGCTTTTCCCTCTATTAACAACTACAATTGTTTCACAGGATTTAGTCCCTCGGCGAGATCTAAATGACATACACAAGGGTTGAAACAACCAAGACACAATCTGGTGCTTTCACTGTGAGCCGAAATTTCAGTCTTCACCCTCTTCACTCAAAAGTGAAACTTTCCAAATCCAAAACATTCCCCGCATACATTCTTTTACCGCGTGGCGCACTTCCTCTCATCTCCACAAGTACCTATTTCCTTCATCAGTTTGTTTTCACCACAGAATACCATATAAAGCCTCGCCTCAACACGACAAAAAAATCCTCCTTACGTTCCCCCCCTTTTTTTTTTCTTCTTTTTTTTTTAAATGTTCAACTTGAAGACCAGTTTCAACCTCAGATCTGTAAACTTCATAACTTCAGCCAGTGAAATGTGCACCAAATATATAGAAGTAAAACTCTTCAATAATTTAAAATGTTAGAAAGTAAACTATTAAAATTGACACCACACAACAGAGATAAACAAAAGGAACAGTTTTTCAGGGGTGGGGTGGGTGACAGTTAATAGCCACTGGTTAGCTTGCCTGCTAGCACAGGGAACACAACAGCATTGCAAAGTGAGCACTACCAGTTGACAGAACAGCCCATTTATATGTAATTCTTCATCACATGTTTTTGCCTGACCAACAGATTTTGCCAAAAGGAGCGGCGTCTTTTGAAGTAACACAGGTAAAAGACCAAGTAAGAGAAAAGTGAAAGCAGGGTTGACAGGAGCGATACGTGGAAATGGTCCAGCCTTCATACAGCACTTGAGTCTATGTACAATACTACTGTGTGTAAAAGATGCATGCATGTCAACTGGAGGTGACCCTTCCAGAGGATTCTACACTAAGCCATTAACAGATCTCTCATGTCAGAGCTCGCCATTCCATCCTCCATCCACCCAACCTCTGATATGAGGAGAAAGATGTTACAGAAAGAATGAAATGCCTTGAAAATCGCCAACAACAAGTAATAAATTCACCTCTAATGATAATATTTAAGACATGATTATACTGTAAATTCTACAATGGAGTGAAAGACCGTATCAACCCTGCTTTTCGGTGACAGAGAGGAGTGTGAGTATTTGAACAGTGTGTGTGTGTGTGTGTGTGTCTGTGAGCGTTTGTGTGTTTGAACGCGTGTCAAGAGAGAGAGGGACGCAAGGAAAAGGAGGCAAACGGCCGAGGACAGGCAGAGCCCAGGAGCGCTCCCTTACCGCCACCCCACCCGTTTGTTTTTCGAAGGACTGCTCAGGCAGCCCCGGCCCTCTACCGCCGGCTCTGCCGCCTCTTTCGCCCCTTTTCCTCTCCAGGCCCCGCCCTCTCTCGGAAGCCCCTCTACCGCTCACTGCTCATCCTCCCCAAACACATCGTTCTGTTTGCGCTTCATGTTCTCAAAGTCAAAGTCGCTCCCGGTCATACGTTTGTAGATGTCCTTGATGTCGTTGCAAGTGGTCTCAAAGTGAGTGGTGGCGTCGTAGGAGCTCGAGGCGAAGACCTGGGAAAGATCGAATAACAGGACTGAGGCTGTATATAGCCACAGCGGTTCTTGTGCTAAATGCTATCATTAGCATGCTAACATGCTCAAAGCGACAACGCTAACCAACGTATGTTTAACAAGTAAAATTTACCTGCTCATCCTCTTACTTTAGCCAGATAGCATGCTAACTTTGCCAATTAACATTAACTAAACAAGACAAATTGAAATTTTGACGAAAAGTCTGGATCACCGAAGTGATTAAAATTGATCCTCTAGGGACCCTGAATATGCAGAAAATTTGTCAACCTCATGGTGGCACAAGATATTAAGTCATCACATTTCATCAACTGGGAACCATTAATGTCAGTAGATGTCAAGATAGTTCACTAAATATACGAAAACTTCTGGTGACGCTAGAGGAAAAGGCAGTGGATTGCCATAGTAATGACAGTTTGTCCTCTGGGGACCGTGCATATCTATATCTGATTTGTATATCAAATTTAACGGCAATACATCCAATTATTGTCAAGATAATTCCCTTATCAGCTTCATGGTTGATGCTACAGGAAAAGTTAGAGGATCATCAAAGTCATTCGGCTTCATCCTATGGGGACCATGAATGCCTGTACAAACTTTAATTGCAAACCAATCCAATAACAATAATCCGGAGATATTTCGGCCTGATTGATCGACTGTCGCTACCATCTGTAGAGCCACTGTGCTAGCATACTGGCTATGAGCATCATATAAATAAAGTTTTTCTCAGGAAGTAGCTTTTTATAGTTCACAATGTTGTTGAGGAAAAATTGTCTTACCTGGCTCTCAGTGCCATCATCTGTGGGCTCATAAAGGTCACTAATAGCCACAAATCTGTAAAAAAACAAACAAACAAACAACAACTCCATTAACTAAACCTGGTTATTAATCCCCAAAATTCCTGAAATATTTTCCATCCTGTTATCATGATGTTAGGTTTTAATGGTGCGCCTGTAAAAGGATAAAAGCATGAAATGTGGAAATGCTGACTTTTGGTCGATGGGCTCCAGCAGCTCCAGGGCCGGCTCTATCTCAGCCTCGGGCTCGCTGGTTTCCACTGTGGTGCTGACGATGGCAATGTACTTGCCCTGGGCCGCCACATTGTGAGCATAGGAGATCATGCACACGTAGATGTCTGGAGAATTGACAAAAGGGTTAACCTGCATTTACTGGATTTTGCGGGGAAGTGGACACAAGCTGTTAAAACAACACTTGTTTTACCTCCTTAAAAAAATGCTGTTGTGTTAGTATGCGCGACCCCTTTCACATACAAGTAGCTATTTGATCCATTGTTATTAGAAGAACATTGATTATAGCCACTTAAAGAAATAAAATGCTAGCATGTCAATATTCACCATGGTATCTAATGTTTTCAGTGCTTTGGAATAATGAGCTTTTTTTAAAAAAATAGCTAAAAGGGACTAAAATTGTTTCTCTGAATGGGTAAAATTTAGAAATATGCATCTCTTGATTTGTCCCCATAAGAGTCCTCCTTCAAATCAAATCAGCTACATTTATAAGAAACGCCACCTTTAAATCTTATTTCTCCTATTTCCCTCAGAACTAAACTATTTCAAACTGCGCTCTGCCACTTAGCTGATTTGTTAAACGGTAAACGATGATGCTAACCTGAGTTGCGGTTAACCTGATTCTGAGGAATGATGATCTGGCAGGAGTTGGCGTCATTGGTGTTTTTGATGGGGTGACTGAGGACGCAGATCACGCGGATCACCTGACCCGCCTTACGGACGCGGTCCGGGATGTAGCTGGGGTCGCAGATGAGCTGCTTACAACGAGCCACCTGCAGCAGGGATGAGAATGAATGAGAGCGATGTGCATGCAGCATTAGAAAGGACTTCTATTGGTGGGTGAATAAACTGAGTGAGGTCGTTAAATTTGCACAGGCATGCGTTACCTCGCCCTCAGATTTTACTCCAACCACGTGGCCGCCTTCCATCACTATCTCATCCACGGGTTTGTTCAGCATGTAGGTGCCTCCATAGATTGCACTCAATCTAAAATGACAAGTAAATACGAGCGGTTAAATCGTAGAGTGGATTTTTGTAGTTCTGTATTTACCATTGAAGAGAAGCTGAAGATACAAACCTGGCAAATCCCTGCGGCAGCTCTCCCAGACCATACAGGGGGTAGAGGTAGGGGCTCTTCCCATACCGGGCCAGAGATTCACTGTACAGCTTGATACGATTGATCGTCTCCAAACAGGGAACATCAAGATAGCTGAAGGAGAAAACAACAGAGGTAAAAACAGAAATAATGTGATACCTCCTTAATTTTGATATCAGGCAGTCAGTAACTACATTAAAGCTTTATCAAATCTCTACTGGAGCATATGTTCTTTAGTAATTACATGTTATAATCATAAAAGCAGCTGTGACAGACTTGATGACAGACTTTTGACATTATGCTGTTGCTCTTACTCATCTGTCCTGTAGAGGGCCAGGGCGTGGCCGGTGAAGTCAATGACGTCCTGGCCGAGGTCAAACTTCTTGTAAACGTCCCTCATCGTTGTGGTTTTGGGGTCCACGCCCTCAAAGGTCTTGGGGTCATTCTCGTCGAAGTTGGCCACAAAGACTAAGAACTTCCGAAACCTTCGCTTCTCGAACATTCCCATGAGATCTGGAAATTCAGACAAAGGCTTCATGTTGCAGGACCCCATGATTAAATGCGATTTAGATACTCGTTAACTGTGATGAGACACATTCGAGTGGCTTACTTGAAGCTAGTGCCTCGGTCTCGGTCGACGGCACCTTGTAGATCTTTCCTCCTTTGTAGACAAAGCTTCCCTCCACTACTTTAAAGTCCAGGTACCGTGTCACTTCTGTGTATAGCAGCATCTTCACGAGCTGACCTGCAAGCACACAGACAAATCAACCGATCAAACATTTTGCAAGACAGAGAAAGCCACTTCACCTATAATCATGAGCCATATAAGTAATACTAATTATGTAGTAATTATCCCCTACATTGTGACTATCTCCTCAGTCTACACTGAGTGATGCCGCAGAGTTTAATGGTAATAAATTCATTCCTTTATGGATAAAATCAGTGATGTGGGACTGACCGTTGGCCATGAGAAACTTGGGGATAAGGTCAACATTCCAGTCCCTCCCTCTGCCCATTGACTCGGGCGGAGTGTCTGGAAGATTGAAGCGCTTGTACAGCTGTGGGGAAAAAAAGGACAGGAAACAGAAACAAGAACTGAGTCCTGTGAAGCTGAAATCTATGAAGCTGACAGAATCTGAAGCATCGAGGACGGCATGGCGTTGACGCAATGAAGACAATAAAAAAAAAAAACAGAAGCAGATGCACAATGGCACTGGAAGTAAAATGAGATGTACTGAGGGACATAAAATATATTGATTGGTTTTATAGATCCCACGAGCCTCTTACCTCTTCCAGAGGGGTGATGGAAGAGCTCTCGCCGCCATAGTAAGGGTTCCTGTCCATGTGCAGAACCTTTTTCCCGTTCACAGACATGATCCCGGACAGAATGCATTCCTGCATAAAACGAGATTTAATGGCCAACTTCAACATCAATAACAAGACATCAATTTGAAAATGAATAGACACCAAATAAAAGTGGCATAAGGGAGGAGGCCTCTCAACGGGAAGGAGAGATTTCATAAAAAGACATAAGGGGAAGTTCTAGGGAAGGTTTTGACAGAAGAAACGCTGTACGCATGCGCGAATTTGAGCTCGTTTTTCTAATTATTATTGTTATTCTTAATAACGATATCCAAACGATACTACCACGTCATAAAATACTTATTATTACGGCTGTGCATTGACGGAAGGAAATCTGATACCTATTATAAATACAGCCAAAATGTCGACTTTAACGCATGCGAGAATCCAGATTAAAATCACGCAAAATGCATCCGGCGTATTTCTGCCGCATTGGGTGTGATAAGTGGAGGGAATTGCGGCGAGAGTAGCGGCAGTGAAGGGCTCAGTCATTGAATAAACCCGTGCTCAGGCCTGCGCCAACCTCGGGATGGAGGCCTGTCTATGCAAAGGGGACCATGACACACTGTGGGGTTACGCCTAAAAGATGCTACTGGGTGTAACACAACACTGAGCCGGCTCGTAGAATATTAAATATATATATATATATATACATGTATATATACATTTCCTGGAGTATCGCTTGCTTCCTGTCATGCACGAGCAGGTCATTTAGTGACATTTCTAAAGCGCATTTATAATTACAATTATTTGAATGACATAAGCACAAGGGATGCTTTCACTTCTCGGATGGATAGAGGATTACGGGCCTGCCAAAAAAAATAACTACGTGGAAGTTCGCACATTAATTTTTTTTTTGTTTGTTTCTGTGCAACGCAAATGAGGCTTGACTACTTACTGTGAGTCCGGTGCCCAAAACGATCACATCATATTCCTCATCCATGTTGTATCGCCGCCTCTCCCGTCTCGCCCTCTTTATGCCTTAAGAAATGAAGGGTATTGAAGGAAAGAATGGAAGTGAGTCCACAAAAAGCGGGGGTTCGGCTCCCTTTCTCTGCTTTAAACGGCTCGTTCAAAGTGAAATATTATTTATTAATCATGAGGCTTTAATGACCAATGGAATATACTATCCACACTGTCACCGGCGAGGACGACCAAAGATGGCCCTGATCGTGGAGCACTCTAGAACAATGTTAATGCGCGTCGGCAAGTAGTGCGCATCCTCCTTCTCTCTTCCCATCATGCCACACAATGGGCTCAAACTGAACCGCTCTGAGCGGGCTTTCCTATACATACATGTTGAGTTTCGTTTTAGAGTTTGGCTTGGGGTTTAACACGTTGGCCATTTTAAATACATTCTGTCCAAGTCTGTGCGGTCTCTTATTTTCTTTTTCTATCCTTCATTTCCAGTTGTAGGCGCAGAGTTGCTTGGATGCAGGCAGTAGTATCCCTCCGCCGCCACAGCTGTTGATGGGAGTTGCTTTCACTGAACGCACGCAGGCCTTTCCAATAGAAACACTTTAAAACATTGCCTGCATTTTTTTCCTGTTTTCATGTTAATAAAAGCGTCAAACATGGATGATGTGACATCATGACACGAGTGGTGCAATGCCAATTTTTTTAGGGCGCCTCAGCACCATGGACAGCTGCAGGTGTTCCTACCATATGGACAAAAAAACAGAGTTCAACTGCACAATACACATCACATGTCTGTTTACAGCACATGTAGTTTTATAACAGCTGGTGCAGGTTATTGTTATACTGTTATTCCGCTATGCACTTAAGTACAAACAACTAGCATTAGCATCACAGCAGCGGCGCTGACAGAGAGGTCCTGACAGCTAATGTCGGCTGAGTCACGACCGGAAGAAATTCCATTTATTATCTCTTAGGTTTTCGTTGTGGGCAAAGCTGCGGCCTGTCGTGCTGTTCAGAGGCAGATGTGGGCAGGGCACGCAGACTGGAAGAAGCAGGAAGTCCTTTCTTTTTTGGCACGGCTAGCACATGACTGTCAGCTGGTTTGCGTCACGTGAGCAGAGCTTTGCGGAAAAACTGCACGAAAATGGCAGAATCGAGGTGCTCGAGTCCAGTGCGATTAATGACTTTTATTGCCTTTTTCTTCGCCCTTGTCGCTGCAGGGAGCTCCACGGCTCAAGTTCCGGTTCTGATGTGGTCCACTGACAGGTAATATTTCATTTTTCATTATTTATTAATCACTTAAGATTCACTTTTAACAGTCAACACTAGCCAGCTGTCTAGCATGCTAATGCTAACACCTGTAGCTAACAGAGTTCGTTCCTACTTCTACAGATCGACCTAATTAAAACTCACAGGCTGAAGTTTAAAAACCAAATTATTAAATTTGTTTTGACTTGTTTTCGGTTATTTTGGTGAATTAGTGGGTGACAATGCTTTTCGAATTATCTGTGTTACTTTCAGGCGTGTTCATTCACCAGCATGCTAATTTCGTGTTGTGGCTAACGTGATGTTACACAAATTGTTAGTAACGTTAATATTGCAGTGTCAAGAATTGATTTGCACTTGTAAACGTACATGCTATCGTTCCACAAACGCATTTAGACCACAGGAGGTATTTAGAGGTACACACAGCAGATGGACATTAGACCGGGACAACAGGTCTACTCATATCAGGTGGTTTGGTCAGGGGAAGAAACCGACGGTGGGACAGAAACTGTGGGGACATGACAACTAGATGAGGGTTTTACAATGAGAAAAGATTTTTGGCAAATGTCAGATATTGTAAGCCCACATACTGTAACTAACGTGCAATAATAATATCACACTCAGGGAATATGAATGTATATTATACTGTGCAATACTCAGGACATTATTATCTCACACCAACTGTGCAATATCTACATTTCTACTTGTGCAATAGTGTCAACAATTGCACAAGCTTGTTTTCCCGTTATTTTTTTATTCCCATAGTTTATTCTATTTTTTATAAATATTCCCCTTGTTTATACGGAGCCTTTTTGTTATATTTCTCCTTGTTTATAGTGATCATATTTTTTATATTGCATGCTTACCTATTATTTATTATTTACTGTTTTCTGATGGCTCTACTATTTAGCTATCCACTTTTGCTGTTGTAATACTGCAATTTCCCCACTGTGGGACTAATAAAGGATTATCTCATCTTATATGAAAGAGTGGCCATACAGGGGCAACTGACACAAATCTGTTGTATGGAGAGCTTTTTCTTTACTGCGAAATTTCATGACAGCTTTATTTATTAAAAAAAAAAATTATGACAGAGTAGCACATCTCAAACTTCCAAGTCAAGAACAAAATACTTGACTACACAACTGTTACTCTAAGAGTATATAATATGAGTGCAAGGTGCATACAAATTGTGAAAAAGAAAAAAAACGCATTAGACGTATACCATTCAGTTGGCTGTAGAGATTATTGGACTTACAGTAACTTGGTTTACTCCAAGTTAATCAGAATGACCTCCCTTGTGATGTTTGACTGTCTTGGTTTAAGCAGTGAAATGTTATTTCGGTGGCAGTGACTCACTGGTTTATGAATTTATTTATATTTGACACGAGTTAAAGAGTGAGTGACAAATCAGGACAAATGGAGTGCTTTGCCGCACACTATAAGCTGATGTGTGATGTTTGTCCTCAATGTTCTGATTGACTGCAACACTATTTTAAAAAAAAATGTGTCAAAGCAATTGCGAACAGTTGTATTAAATATCACAATTTTTCCCTCTTTCCTCCATGTGTAGCTTACCACCACTGGCCTCATCTGCAGCTGGTCACATCACGTCCAATGATCACTTGACTGCCTACCTCAGCTCTGCCTTTGGCTCTGGTCCCCACACTGTGCTGTTGTTTCTGCAGGACAAGGTCAGTCTCTGAGGTTCAAGTACGTCACTAAATATATTGGAGCTAAGGGCGAAAAGTGTTGTACAGTGAAAGATTCTCTGGGATTTTCATGGATTTCATAACATCGACTAGAAAGCTAGCCCACAGATATGAAAGATGCATAACAAGGGGTAGTAATGAGTCATGTGGTCGCGCTGCAGTCCCACGTGACGCTGTCTTCTCATCCTGGTGTGACATTGAGCTTTAGCATTACTTCCCCTTTCACGGTTCCTGTAACACATCATTCAGGCTTGATTCTGATTATAAGTTTGATTTATGTTTTGGTTGTATTTCAGTTTTTGTTGTATTAAGACACAAATATTTTTTCTACTTCTCATGTGGGTGAATCGTGATATTTTATTTGTGTTTAGTTAAGCAAAGATGACTTCACAGTCTTTGGTGGAGTGTATGGAAACAAGCAGGATAGTGCCTTTCAAAACCTTGAGGTAGGTTTTTATAACTTGTACATTACTCCAAGATTAAGATGATTTTATCAGTAATAATAATACTGATCATTCTTTCCACCCACTCCTCTTCAGGCTGCAGTGCAGTCTTCTTCCTCGTCAGTGACGCTTCCTGCATTAGAGTGGTCGGGCTCCTCTGCCATCACGGCTCTGCTGCAAGAGAAGCTCGGCGTCCCGCCTCTGCTTGTAGATGCAGACACTCTGTCACATCTCGGCGTCAACAAATCTGTCAGCAATCTACTGCTCATCAATCTTCCGTATTGTACTGGGTAAGACTTGTGTTCTGCAGCGTATCAGTGAAGAGAATTACAAGTTTTCTATATTTAACTAAGTGCAAATGAACATTTTTACTGTTTTATAGCTCACACAAGTCCTGCAAGGAAGTCCTAGGTGACAATGGTAAGTTTTTCACTGTTAAAGTCCCCCTGCAGTCGAAAATGTGTTTTTCTTCTTGTTCCTCCAGTTGGATATTTGAGCTTCACTGTGTAGATCGATGTATGTGCAGAGTCTCACACTATAAGGCTGTTTTCACATTCATTGCTGAAAGAGTAAATTTTCTCTGCACTCGCTGAATACCTGATTTTGGGAGGCGGGCCTACGAGCAGAATTTGTGACATCACAAATAGTTTCGAAGCCAATCCTGGTCCAATATTCAGCATACACAAGTGTGATGTGGAAACTGGAAGCCTCCAGCACACGTACACTGAGAATGGACTTAACAGTGACGTAGGAGACAACCTGTGTCCAGAAGTTAAAATGTGTGAAATAAAAAATATTTGCATATTCATACATTATTGATTTTAATGAGGGGGAAGGAATAGATGCAATTTTATGGAGTTTAATGAGGTAATTATACCTTTTTCTGCAAAAAAAACCCATGTCAGACACACATTAGATAATTTTTATATATGCCTTAATACATGTGTGGAGGGGATCTTTAAGGAATTTCAAAGTGTAATATGATCACCACTTTGTCACTTTATATAGTGTGTCATTTATCAATTTTTGCACAATGTGTAAATCAAGTTTATTTTGCTTTCAACAGATGAGATTATTGGGAAAGTTCTGAGTATCATGAAAGCCAAAGATGTCCCATACACTGCGATATACACAGGACTCCAGCCATCACGAGTAAGATAGTCGAACTAGCACAAAGTCATGTACCACAATTTTCATCTGAAGACATTGAAGCATTATGATATGGATTTTGATTACCTATCTCTGCAGGTGATTTCAGAGACTCCTATGTCTAACCAGCCTGCGGGGCGGTCCTTGCTCCAAGCGGTCGTACCTGATGTCAAGCCGCCCATCATGTTTAACGTTTCTGGTGCCCCTTGCATAATGCTTTGGGCTCAGAATCTCAATGTCAGCCTCTCAAAATCTGCAGCGTGGATCGACCTGGCTGCACAAACACCTTCCCTGACAGGATCCATGTGTAACAGCACTAACTCACGGTGGGACGACCTGCATCATCGCGTTTTTTGTGCTTGTTGACAAGAGAACTTCAGTTTTGTGTTATTTAAAGAAATTTTAAATTAATTCTTTTTCCTCTCACTTTAGGCTTGTCCTCAGTTATGTGTCAGGCTTTACACTAAGGTAAGGCAACCAATTGCTTATTTAAAGTAGTAGTTAGACATTTTGGGAAATTCGCTTCTCTTTCTTATAAAGAGTTAGATAAGAAGTTCCTCTCTAATAACTGTCTGTTAAATATGTTGCTACAGCCAGCAGCTGGTTAGCTTATTAGTTGTTAGATTAGTTGCCTATCTCTGTACAAAGGTAACAGAAACTCACTAACACATATGCCTTGTTTGTTTAATCCATACAATGGTGTGTAAAAACCTTTGACAGGTGCAATTACTTTTTGAAGTCTCAACAATTTTTAACAACAGTCCAACACGTAACACCCTGTCAAACCACAAATGGTTGTTTTTACACAGATTAAACAATGAGCTGTGTTAATCAGTGAGTTTTAGAGGAGCTGGCAGGCAGATTTTGGTACTTTTGGGAAGAGCCAAGTGAGCCGTTTCCTCCAGTTTTGCAGTCGTTATGCTAAGCTAAGCTAACTGGCTGTTGAATGTAGCTTCATATTCAAGAGAAGGGTTTTAGATTGGTTGGGATCTTCTCGTCTAATTCTCAGTAAGATGACAAATAAGCGTATTTCCGAAAATGTTAAATTATTTGTTGGAAAGCTTGGCTTCAAATCTAAAGTATTTTTTCATAATGTTAAATATTTGTGACTAAATAAGCATAATCTTTAGGTATTATTTAATAAGAGTTAAACATGCAAAATCAGGCTGAATTACTGTCTCAGCGCTTGCAGCCCCTACTTTTTTTCCTTCTATTAAAGATATAATATGTAACATTTCAGCATTTTCTAAAAATCACTTTTGTTATATATTTTGTTGAGTTGTGTACTGACATTATCCCAAAAGTTTCCAACAATGAGAAACCCAGAGAAATCTGTAATTTTATTCAAGGTAACGGTGCGTTTCATTTGGACATCATCAAACTTTTGTTTTCATTGTTTTGATTGAGAGACCCCAGAAATTACATACTGTGCATTTAAATATTAAATTAGTTTAATATACGTGCCAGGGTAGTGCTATGTATTGCTGTCTGTAGTCTAGTCTTTTTTTGATACTACCACTAGAGGTCACCAGAGTCAAGAATTTCTACACACAGGATTAGTATGAATAACTATAGTAACCATTTGTCACAATTCTAGCTTTGAATACTCGTCTCTTACATCGATGTGCTGTCTTTAAGATACTCAGCAACACTCTCCTGTTGATCTACAGTTTTACCATGACTCAGCGGTTTTATCCCGTGTCTGCACGGAACTGGTTCACCCTGGACTCTGTGCAGCTGCAGTCTGGCGGTCGCACTGCATCTTTCATTGGGAGCCGGAGCATCTACGCCCCTGCAGAGTATTCTTACCACTGCCAGTTGGTCAGCAGCTTCCAAGATGCTCTGCTAGTGTCAAACAACACCAACCAAAACGCCTCGGAATGGAGGCTCAATTTTATCGACTTCCAGGTACAACTACAGCGCTGCATTTACATCCTGCAGCAGTGGATAAAGTGTTTTTAAAAAAAAAAAAATAATTCACTGAGTGTTTCATGCTTTCCGTTTTCCGATACAGATTCAGGGCTTCGGTTTGGCCAACGCAACAGATTTCTCCTACGCCAATGACTGTGCAGGCTTCTTCACTGCAGGGATTTGGATGGGGCTGCTGACCTCACTCCTCATGCTGTTGATTTTCGTGTACGGTCTGCACATGATCATGCATTTAAACACCATGGATCGATTCGACGACCCCAAAGGTCCATCGATTTCTGTACCTCAGTCAGAGTGAAGCACTCCAAAGCGCACACACTCCTCAGTCCTTCAGTGCCTCCTCGTAGATCGTGGACCCCGGAGAGTCCCTCCTCGTCTTGTAGCTTTTGTACGTGCCTTTTTCTTTGAAGGTATTTTTCCAGCAGATTGACCTTCCCTCTGATATTCTCTCCTGTAGTTTTCTTTCCTTAATCGTTCAACAGCTGTCTTTGGGATTTTGTTTCTTTGTGAGGAACATTCTGTTTCATCGCTCCACATCTGCAAGTGCCAAAATGGATGCACCTTTCCAAAAGTTGATTTTGTGTGTGTGTGTGTGTGTGTGTTAAAAGATTTTTTTGTGCCACCGTTGGTCAGACAATGTCCAAAAATAATAATTTGAAATAATTTCTCTGACCAGAGAATGCCTTCTGCGCCAACATGAATGTGTTTGCTGGATGTTGTAGGACCTTTTCTGACCTCAGTTCTTACTTTTTTTTATTTTTCCATCTTGACTGTAATTTAAAGACTACTGGTTATGAAAAAAAGTGCCTGTATATAAAGACTAGATTGCTGTTCGTGACCGGGTCCTGAAATGTTGCTGTTTGGGAACTGCCTTACAAAAGTACGCTAATACTTTTCCTTGGATTTAGTTTTGTTTACAGACAAATTCCACACAAGTGCCATTAAATCTGTAATGTTTGTCTGAGAAGTAATTTATTTATGTATGTTAATCTGAATTTGATGACAGTGCCTCAATTCTGCTTTTGTCAAACTTATTGATGTCATGGATCTTTGTGCGATTGCCATGACATGTACATTGCTTTTAATTGAAAATAAAGATGTCTATAAATTGTGATTTTGATTGTGTGTAACGTTTTATCCGCAAAGACATAAGTAGGCTTATAAAAGGTGTTGATTTACTGAATACCAAACTTGTGACCTCAGTGAATATGACTAAATGAATCCTCAGGTCGCTGGTTCTAGAACAGGAAAAATGATTGTTGAATAATTCCAGAAACACTCATGCCCCTCATTTATTCTTGATTGTTCAGAATACTTCCACGTGAATATGGTAACTGTAATAGAGGGGATAAACAGAGAAATATACATATATTGCTCATTACTATGCAATGGCAATGAAGAATGCAGCTTGAAATATACAATCCATGAGTAATGCAATGCAAAGATAAATAAATGAGAATACAGCCATCAACAAGTAGCAGTGTCTTAGCTTAGAAAAGCTCATATCATGAAACCAAAAACGATCAATTACCCGGATCTTCCGCATTGAGGGTCCCATAGAGCAGGCGCACTAGTCACTTCCGCCGGTCGAGCGGCTAACTTCCGGTTTAGCGCTCCCGCTAATTTGAGTGGGAATTAAATCATTTAATCGTGTGGCTCTTCTAGATTTTACAAATGTAATCGGACGTAATGGATCAGATTCTGATATCAAAACGAGTCATTTCACGGGTTAGGGTTGTGACGCTCAAACAAAATTGTATCTACCGTTTTACAGTCGCTCCTTTCACAATGTTAGCTTATGCGGGGGGAAAAGTGTTTTTGGGCCCCTGTGCATCACGTGACGTTGTAATTCCACGGTTTGGCCACTGTGTCAAATCGGCTTCACAGCCTGGCGCTCTTCCTGGATGCTTGGCACACATAGGTTGCGTCTCATTTCTCTTATTTGTCAATTCCTCGCTCCTCGCGTGAACCGGAAGTCGTTCTGATTCGCAATCTTGCGCGCCTCCCCAAAGCTCTCATCTCTGCTCCGAGGAGCCATGAGCGAGGATACACAAGTGCAGCTGAAGTCTTTTACTGACCGACACGCCCCCTTAATGCATTTCAGCCATTGATTGGACGCAGCAGCTGATCAGACTGATCACATGCATCACAGTTTCATGACGGAGTTCGACAGTTAACAGATCAATTACTGTCAAGTTTTATAGTGGGTCTGGATGATAAAAGGAGCACAAACAACTTCCTTCATTTATTTTATGCAAAG
>JBBPCS010000480.1:14697394-14727635 GCA_037974645.1 Hollardia meadi | reverse complement strand
AAGACAGAATTATTGCATCACATATATTCTAAAGCAGCTAGTTAGTGGAATGATGAAAGAAAACAATCATGAGCAATATAGTCGATATGTCAACAACCCCATCCCCCTGCTTCACCCCCACCATTTGATCTGAGTGTAATGCCACCACCACCTCCTGCTGTGCAAAAACAAACAAACAAAAAAAGACCACTGGGCTTGTTTTTCTCAGGTTTGAGTGGCACGCCTGGTCCCGCAGGTCAGAGTGTCTCCTGTGGTAAGGTTCCCCCGAGCTGAACCTCCTGTGACTGCCAAGTCTCACCGCTCCCACCCATAATCCCCCATCGCTCTGGCTGTGATCCCTGACTGTTTACGACCTGTAATGATGAGGGGTTAACTATGAGTGTTTGCCTGTGCGAGAGAAGAAGAAACAGGAAGACTTTGTGAGGGTGCACACAACGTGAACAAATGCTCACTTTATAGTAATGTTCATTTTACTGTACATGCAATTTTTAACCTCGCAGCTGTGTTGAACTGTTTGTAGATGCGAGCCGGGGATGTTGCTTTAATGTATCTGTTGGGAGACTGTCGCTAATGAAGCCCAATAAAAAAAGCAAATACATCTCGAGCTGATCCTCCGAGGATTCAGTTCAAATTAATTTCTCATATCTGATAATTAGAATAAATGAACATTCGAACGTGTTTATTGTCAAATCAAGGCTGTGAAGATGAAAAAAAAGGAAAATAAAAAACCTAATTGACTTTTCTGCTATATTATTTTGAACTATATGTGAACTTGCTCGACCCTGTCCGTTAATTATGTTCTTACCAACTTAACCATTAATCAAAGTAATTTAATGAAAACCCTGTGACGAATAAGGCATCATAAAAATGATTTCATGCCTCTCTAATTACAGAGTGATATTGACTTTAACCAGATCTTGGTTGATTCCCTTCCTTAATTGAGTTTAAACCAGGGCGTAAATGCTACGTTGTCCACGTTGGTGGGTTATTGTTCCGAGACAGATAATTGAGAGCTTATCTTAGCCGCCACGCCTCCCTTAAAGTTTGCATCAGGGGTCTCCTGTGCGTCCCGTTTCTGAAGATTGGATCTCCTCTTCTCAAACAACCCTGATTAACAGGCAAAAACAAATTGTTTCTGTCTGCAGGTTTTCAAAAGAGTCAATTACTTCTCCGCGTCTGCTGCAGCTGATACTGATTTGTCCCCTTCATTTGCCCCGCGGTCGTTATAATGCATGCAAAGTTCACCGCTACCTGTATTCGCATTAACAAGCTAGTGCTTCAGTGTCGAAACAAACCGCCAACACTACCAATATAACAGCTTTAATGGTAGAAGAAAATAGACCCTGGGTGTAGCAGGTCTTCCTAATGCCATTACATTGTTTAGGAGGAGGGATGTCCAATATGTCAGTCCAAATCATGCTACTGAGTGTTCCTTGTTACCTTATATTCTATTATTATTTTTGAGTCACCTGGAAAATAACCTGTCATCAAAAAGATAATGTGCCATTACCAAGAAAAGCCAACACTTTCCCTCTCTGTAGGAGCCCCTTATGTTGATTGTTGGCATGTTATATTATTTTGTTCAGCTACATCTTGCAGTATTATTTGGACACTTGGTGGCACAGGGTTGTATACTGTATGTAGGGGGGCATAGGTGACAGGAAATGGGCGACAGAGGTAGAGGAAGTGCATGCGACTTGCAGACATGGGTTTTTTCTCAAAGTTAAGGAAGGATCCTCAAACGGCTGAATTTGAAGGATCCTACATTATTGAATGCCGCTGAAGGACTGTTCCAATATCCAGGATCCTCCGAATTCCATAAAGGAGTGTGTGTGTTCGCCATTTCCCGTGTTTGGAAAACCCTTTAAATGACGCAGTGACACAGGCTGGAAAAAGATCACATTAAACTTGAAGTATAGGAGGTACTACAATTGAACTCAGGGCATGTGGGGTATAGGGCTGTATTTAAATTTTTGGAAAAGACTGGACTTAAGAGCCGAAATAAGCCCCGTTCTGATCCACACACTCCAGTTCAGATGATGGTGGTAATACACCTAAAAGCTGTTTGCCAACCGCCATAAGACATCAAGAAGAAGAAGACAAAGAAGGCGAAGAAGAATGCCGCACACTCGCTAGCTTGTTCCATTGTGTTTTCTCAGAAGAGTCTCGCCTCGCCTCTGGAGGACCTGACTTCCAAGGACCTGTCCTACAGGGGGGATCCTTGACTTTGAGAAACACCCATGGAAAACAGGCATGTTCATCTCTTCATTTAATATTCAACTACCTCAATAAAATCTAACTTCAAATAATAACGAGAAAAGTGTTACTGGGTCTGTGTAAGTTCACTTCTTCACCCTTACCTGTGTATTAATGGCAGACATTGGAGAACACTTGAAAGACTGCAGTTACACTCTCCAATACTCTACAGTTTGAGGTAACAATAATTATAATTATAATAAACTTAAATTAATAAACTATCTGTATAGCACCTTTCATAAAAGAATTGCAGGGGAGGGCTACTGCCACACTGATACAATTGCTGCGCCCCTCCCTCCCTCCCTCGTGTGGTGTTTAAACTTGAGTAGACTTCCTCCCACTAAATGTTTTATTCCTAACAATCAATGCACTTCTCCAAATTAAAGCTGTACATTTGTCTTTTTAAGGAAAGGGACAAAGATTTAGAGACTAAATTGCCTTTAATATACACATGTATATACAGATACACACCTGTACCAGTCTATGCACATCAGGTAATTAGTGACATTAACCGTAAAATAAGAAACCGAAGTATATCAGTATGTTACTCCTTAACTCCAACATATTTTTTAACTAGTCTAGTGACGGGCTTTTGGTTTTGGTGTGCCGTCCTAAGATTTTCAGTGACCCTCCCTATGAAAAATTTCTGGGGGCTCAAACTGTGTTACAAAAAAGAAACTCAATGCATGAAGTGCTTCACATACATGTAAAAGGCAAAGAATGAACGTGAAACCGGGGATAGAAAATTAATGTAAACCTGATAATAATAGTAAAAATAAGATAAAGATGCATAAAAACAGGAATATAATAGGTATGTAATAATTATTGTCTTTTAAACTTATGTAAAGTGTCTTTGAGTAAAGCACTATGCAAATAAAATGTGTTATTATTATTATTATTATTATTATGTAACAATAATTTAAAATAAGATAAAACACACTTGAAAATAATCGTAAAAAATAGGCTGAATGATGAACATTGAGAAACATAGATGGAATAAAAAAACATGAATAGTAATTATTAAAATAAGGTTAAAAACAAGGTAAACTCACATATGAGTATAAGGTGAATAATATATACTGCAGTAGATAAAACACACAGTGGAAGTCAGCGGAGAAATACAACCCGAGGCAACAGCGGCTGAAAATATCACCGAACCAAAGAAGAAATATTATCGACACTTTCTTCAAGCAGGCCCAGCTGATTGTTAATGTGTTCAAATGATCGCCTTCTATAAGTATAGAAGAATAAAACATTGATTAAACGGCTCGGATTTAAGTTCGTTTTACCCTCTTTGTTAATTATTCATGACGCACAGTGAGAGAGAGAGAGAGAGAGAGAATGCATAATAATGTCTCTCGTATAAAAGAGTTTCCACCTCTGAATAATTTAGAGCTCTGCAGCTACAAAAAGTGCTGCGAAAAGTGTTTGAACTAATGCGATAATCAAGACTACTGCTGAGAGAGCTTGTTTCGTAACATTTACTAATAGCTTAATCTAACAGGGGAAAAAAAAAATTAAATTCTGTCTTCTGTCATTAGGGATTCCTCCTTCAAGCCACAAATAAATGAGGAGGGTTGTGACGGTCACATTGATCATTTTTGTAGAAGGTGCGGGCATATTTTTCACAGCAAATGAGGGGCTTGTGGCACATGAGGTCCTCGGTTTGATGTGCAAATCAACTTCATTTGAGGCAAATCTTTCAGTGGTGACAGCCCGGTGGCTGCAGATGTTGGACTTGATTCATTGTGGCAAATGCATGACAAAGGGTTAGCTCACTCAAAGCTATGCTAATCAACATCAGCACTTCCAAACCCCTCCTGAGGGCCGCGATGGCAGGATTTCTACAGCATATACTCAGTGTGTTTCGGTGTATCCCAGTGTGTGTGTGTGTGTGTTTAATTGTCACGATGTGTTAATCACAGATTCTCCACTCAGCTGTAGGGCAGCGACAGAAATATTTCTATTTTGACTTAAGCTCATTCGTAACAGTATTAAATTGTGTAAGCAGGATTTGATCGGTGCTCTGAAGCTACAATACAACAGATGACGCGCTGATCTGTGAACAAATAGAGCTGCCACTGAATATTACACAAGAGCCTGCAGGATTTGCAATGAAATACACACACGCTATTTCTGTTGACGGCACACATAGTGTGGAGAAGGGTGGGCATAATTATTCTGTGTCCAGGTGGAATGTGCACAGAGCGGTATCTCATCCGAACATGTCCTGAATGTCACTGAGACAAGTTGTTTAATTGAGGCCCTGTCAGCATCGTCCAGAGGAGTGATGGAGTCCAGAGGAGTCGAATCTCAGCGGCCCGCTGTCATGCATATCAATCCCAACCTTCATGCAAACCTTCAATAAATGGCCCAGTGTATGTATCATTATATCACTTTTTTTCCCCCCAGTGCTGCAGCAGTCAGGGTGCAACAATAATGGGTCAGAAATCTACTTGCCCATAGTTACATTCAAATTGTATTTATTTAGCTTCATCAAATAAGAACGCTAGTTGTCATGTTTAAGCTTTTTTTCCGCCTTGCTTTTACACTTGGTACACGGCTGGAGTTTTGCCCACATCCTCTAACGCCACCGTTTCCTCACCATTGTCCAACTGGTACTGCACATGTGCAAGAGATGAAGAAGTAAGCGAAATGGCTCATGCCTTGGAGAATTGTGTTGACCACTTGCCCAATCAGGGAAGTAAGTTGGTAGATTTACTAAGTGGACGCGAGTGGATAATCATTATTGTTGGGTCCTGGCATTATATAACAATGGTTCCTAATGATATAATTGGTTAATTAACACTACCTGGACCTGGATATGGAAGAATATAGACTGATGGATTACCCAATTAAAAATAATTGATTCATGTATTCATTTAAGTTTTTGCTCAAATTGAAATTTGCCCATTACGAGTCAATGAGCTTAGATTATAGCACTTAGAAGATATGTTTCATTGATGACTTCCAGAGTAGCCTTTACTTGTTTTGTTCACATTGATTGATTGCATTCCACCACTGGTGTCGCTTCTTTCTGGTAAGGTGTAGTCGTTCACCATTAGAACCAAAACAAACCTACTCCAACAGGTTGATTACAGCAACTACAGCAGCACGTTCTCCGCTGTGTAGATGACGGTGTGATTGCTTCTCTTCGGAGCTGAAAGCACATGAAGGTGGGGAGGATCAATGATGTCTTTGATCTATTCTCCGGGCTTTACAGAGAGACAGACACGTAGAAGGACGGGTCTTGCTTTGAAAGTTGTAAGCTAAAAGACATGAGTGCATGAGTAGCATTTTAATGTTTTGTGTTGTGTTTCCTTTGATTTGTCTTTTTATATGAAATGCACTAAATCACCTTTCCAGATCTTAATAACTGCAGGCAAAATGGTCTTTTTAAGACAAATACATTTATCTTGAGTGGTAAACTTTTAAAGGGCATGTGGCAAATTATTATTTTAGACAGTATTAGCAATTTATTAGCTCCATCGCAGGATGTTTTGATAGCCGTATTGCATAGCAGCCTCCTCTATGTAATTCATAAACCAAATTTTCTTTTAAAAACATCACATTAAATTATTCACAGTGCCTGGTGAAACAACACTGTTGGCTCATGCATCCAGATACACTTGATTTTCATTCCGGGAAACTGATTTTATGTCCTTTTCTCCCCAAAATTTGTGTCTTAAAATATCTAAAACATCCTTTGTGCCTTTTCTGTATCTTAATGTTTTAAACTGACTAGAAGACATTAAAGCCGTAGCCAGATTTTAAAATGCTTTTTTTTAAAAATTAAAACAAGTGAAATTTACACAATGAAGCATGACAGCAGCATTTACTGAGAAATAAAAGAAAAGACGTTTCTTAAAGAATAAAAAGAAACAACAGATGTGAATCTCTTTATTTTAAACTGTAAGCAAAACACAAGGTTATCCACTCCCTCCAAAATATTATCAAAGTCGTCCAGTTAATTAATTGCCTATATTTTCTCACTGATAGTGTTGTGTTTCCACTCTACAGGATAAAATCTAGGCTAATAAAACTGGACCCACAGTGTAGCTGTCTGTGAAATTTGGATTATGCTCCGCAGTTGTTTGGAAATTTTATACTTTTTAGCAACACTGGCAGGACTCTAGAGGGATGCCAGTGTACAGTTGGAGGTCTATCATTTTGGTCCATATTGAAATATCTTTACACCTATTCAATGAGTTGCCATTAAAATTTGTACATTCATGATCGCGACAGGATGAAGCTTCAGTGATGCCCTTACGTTACCTGTAACCGTTACCGTAAATTTAAATCCTGTGTTTGACCACTCCGTCCACCCCCTCCCAGCGTGGACTTTCTCACTCTTTATATTATGTCACCTGACATTTTTTGCTCTATGTCATTCACACATAAAATGATGCACGAGAAGCTTAATGCCATCGGCGTTAAATGACACGTAAAAAAGCAAAATATGCATTGTAATAACACAAAATGGCTTAAGACATCGGCATCACCATGAGACGAGACTATCTAGTGCCACCGTCTGGTTGGAATTTTTGGTTTTGATGAACTAAGAACCAAGCCCCCAGTAAGAGCGCCAGGCTGTGAAGCCGATTTGACATAGTGGCCAAACCTCGGAATTCCAACATCGCGTGATGCACAGGGGCCCAAAAAGACGTTTTCCCATAAGCTAACATCGTGAAAGGAGCGGCTGTAAAGCGATGGATGCATTTTTTGTGCGTCATAATCCCCGTGAAATGATTCATTTTGATATCAGAATTTGATCCATTGGGTCCGATTACATTTGTAAAAATCTAGAAGAGCCACACGATTAAATTATTTAATTCCCATTCAAGTTAGCGGAGCGCTAAACCAGAAGTTAGCCGCTCGACCGGCGGAAGTAACTAGTGCGTGTGCTCTATGGGCACCACAATGCGGAAGATCCGGGTAATTTTAGATCCAGGAAGGCAACTTTAGTAGGAATGAACGGGACCCCCCCTCTGACGCTGTATCTACATTTCTCTTAATATATCTATGCTAAGAACAGCCGTGTATAACTTTCCTTTTACTTTCCTTCAATCTGTCCAATACTTTTTGGTTAATGACCAAATACCTAATAACTAAAGACATTCCCATGAGCCTCAGCTGTACTTAGTGTGTTTAGTGCCAATTAGTAAATGTTAGCATGCTAAAATGCTGAACTAAGACATGCACACAGACTAGCGTGACTGTAGACTCTTAGTCTCTTGTTTTTACAGAATAGGATGACCCTGTTACTGAATTTTAATAGTTTTCAGTGTGCTTAGTGCAACTGTGGGATAAATTATATATTTTTTAGAAAGATATTTCAGCTGGATATATTTTGGCTGGGTCTATACATCATCCTGTCACCCATGCATATTCAGGCTTACGTTCTATTGGGAGATGCTGCTGCTGTTCCTGCTCTGTGCTGTGTGCTTACAAGCCACAGCACTCAGTTTTGGGAGAAATGACCGAATTCTCATTGTGAATCGTTCCTGCTCGCAGATGAATGTCTGGTCGACTGTTAAGGTGGTGAGGAAGCTGTCAGACTGATTCTGTAGAAAAAATGTTGCCAGTGAGTGCCTGGTATTGGATGATTTCAACTCAACAAAAGGATGCATTAATGGCTGAATGGAAGGATGGGGTGAATGAGAGGGAAGAATGTAAGATTGCCATATTTTTTAGTGGCCTGGGTCTTGGACTGGCAACGTTGGTCTGTTGGTCGGGTGGAGCTTAGGAACTTTTCGTGCAATTTTGTCCAGACAAAGGTTTCCTACTTTTTTTTTATCCCCTGACCTTTCGTCTAGCACAATCATGAGTTTGAGATTTTTGTTTTTTAGTGACATCTTTTTAAGTTTTTAGTTACAAAACAATATCTCAACATCTATAGAAAATGGTTTGTGGTATTTGTGGTATCTCTCTAAAAAAAAATGGATCAGACAGCTCAGAACGCTGCAGCTCGAGTCCTCACTCAGACCACGGCCTTCCTGTCTGTCAAAGAATTGATTTAAAAAATACTGCTGTTGGTTTATAAAGCACCGAATGGTTTAGGGCCAAAAAACATTTCTGATCTGCTGCTACCTTATGAACCATCCCGACCCCTCAGGAGGTCCGGGACGGGTCTGCTTTCTGTCCCCAGAGTCAGAACTCCACATGGAGAGGCAGCGTTCAGTTTTTATGCTCCACATATCTGGAACAAACTCCCAGAGAGCTGCAGGTCTGCTGCAACTCTCAGTTCCTTCAAGCCTGAAGACTTTTCTATTCGCCACTGCCTTTTATTAAATCAAAGAATTACTAATTTCTTACACTGCACTGTAACTTTTAAGCTTGTATTTTCTTACTTCTACATTCTTATTTTATTTATTTATGCTTTTATTTTCTTTTTTTCTTTTTCATTTCTATCTAAATGCTTTTTTTGGTTTGTTTCATGTTGCTTTTACATTGTGTCTCGATGCCTTCTATGTTTTAGGTAAATCACTTTGAATTGCCTTGTTGTTGAAATGTGCTAGACAAATAAATCTGCCTTGACTATTGAGAGAATGTCTGTAAGTACATGGCTTGGTATAGACACAAATTTTCAATAAACTAAATATATACTACATTCCAGCAAGGTTTTCCAGCTCTTTGCTGCAACCACTGCGACCCGACTCTGAATAAGCAGAAGAACAAAGATGGATGGACACATATTATTATCCTGTATTTCAGTATGTCCTGTCATGTTCTCTATTAATACTCCAGTGTACCTATCTTAAGTACAAAATGACTGTACCAATTACCTCCCAAATATTCCTTTTACAGCCCTGAATATTGTGACTGTCCATATGGAGGCTTCTTTATCTTCACCCCAAGGACGTACTTCCCCAGGCTGCTTATTTATGATCTGCTATGTGTTTTAGACGTTTCTAGACTTGTATTGAGCAGCTGCAGAAACACAGAGCCCAGAGATGACAGGGTAAATTAGCTTGTTTTCATTCCACAGGGGGAAATGTGATCTCGTCTCCACAGCAACTGAACCCCCAGACGCTCGCACAGTTATGAAATTATAGTTGAGGGGTTACACGAGGGAAACAATACCTTCAATATTTGATCAGCAATGGGTCAGATGAATTGAATAATATGAACAAACATGGTAAAAAAAAATTCTACAAACATCTGATTGGATCAAACTGTTTCTGATTCATCAAATAGCTCCTGACTCCCTTTAAGCACATACTGTAAGAACCGTTTGAGATTTAGCAGGCCGCTGAGAAATAAAAATGCAATGTAACTCTGTTAAATGTGGAGAAAGCATATCAGTTTGTCTGAGAATGGAAAGCGCCCCCACCCCAGGGTTCTTACCATCCATTCCTACCTGATATATTCTGCCTATAACCTCAGCTTCCCTGAGCATGAATTCATTCGGGCAGAATGATAGGATGTTTGGCTATGGGGGAGTAGCGTGAGATTTGTTTCTGTGCAGATAAACACAGCCTTGACCATTGTCTCGGCATTTGAGAACACTTTCTGTTTCAATTTCAAAGTGCACAAGGCAGAAAATAATCACACAGGAGGTTCTGCAACTCGTCTAATTGCCTTGGATATTTTAGTTGTCAGTCTTTGAGATGTGGCAAATGATTTTTGTTTTGATGTTGCTCTGCCATCGCAAACGCTTTCAAATTATAACCTCTTTGTTTAAAATAATAGTCTCACAATCACAACTCACAGGGAAGAAACAAGGACAGAATCACTAGAGTTTCAGAAGTTTTAACAAGAAATGCCCAAAACACCTCATTTAAAAACTTTTTTTGAGGGAATGAGGTATAACTCATATTGCATTAAGCTAGGCTAGTTTACCTGCAGTATATCAGCATTACCTACAGTATATCCTTAATCCTTTACCATCTCCAAATCATTTGTTTCATCAGCCTAAGAAACCAACTTCATCAGGAACAACCGACACTTACACTTACCCAGCCGGTTCTCATACCAAGCTCGTCAGATATCAACGTTTTGTCACGGCCCCTCACGTCCCATCCAAATGCCAAAGTTACCCTTTGGTGTCAGGCAAAGACGCACAAGGGTTTAATGTACCAGCAAGGTAAAGCTGTCCGCGTCTGTATCAGACGACTTACACAGATGACGTAGCATGACGTACTTTCCAAAGCTAAAGAGGGGTGGAGGTCGGGTGTTGAGTGGAGGGTCACGCACACGACTTTCACCCTTTTAACCCTAACCCTGACCAGAGTTTGAGTCCCGTGTGAAACCAAGCATCACCAGTCATTTCCTAAATATAAACATTTCTGTATATTGTTAATATATTGTTTCATAGGCCTGTGTGCTTTGTCTTTACACCAGTGATATGTGCTCACTTCTTCCTGTCTTAGTTGACATAGTTACATTGGAGTAAAAGAGTCAAAATAGATTACAACGCTGCCATCTAGCTGTCGGGGGTTTAAACACAACACAAAATGAGCCACAAATCTTTGCATTTCAACTATTACACCCTTAATTTCTGCCTCAGTCCCATCAGATAGATTTTCATCAGCAATGGCGGTGTTTTAACAATGACGACAACAACTCCCATGATGCCACAATACGGTCATCAAACTACGTTGTTTGTTTTCACTCTTTTGACTGGCAGAAATCAGATACTGTAGATTTAAATCTTCGAATCTGCACTAATAGTTCATGTACACACATGAAATTTGACACATAGATTCTTAAAAATGTACAAATTATCCTACAATTACAGTTCAGCGCAAATCGTCAAAAAACAATCCCCACAAAAAGACCAAAAAACGCACCTGGTTGTGTCCAACTCGGGACAATAGCAGCAAACGGTGTCTGACTCAGGACAGTCTCTATTATAAAGTAGTACTACCACTATTGTATTTCTAATACTGCTTCTCTCTGTTGCATGTTGGCAACTGGAAATTTGTTGACGGAGTGTCCCGGGGTACGTCAGATTTTTCACAGGATTGTTTGGGGGGTGAAGTGGACAGAGAGATGTGCTGGATTTTCTCTGGAAAAAGGAAAATAACTTCTCGATACGTAATGATAAAATGGGACCTGGATGAATAGATAGTAATTATAGATAATTAATTATTTTTACTCTTTAAAGACATTTCTAAACTGTGGCGTTTGAACAGCAATGGTCTAGGCTAGGGCTTGTGGGAAATGGTGTTCATTAAAGGCAGCCAAGACATATTGAATAAAAAACAATGATAGATTTTTAAAAAATAAATAACAATCGTTATCTAAAGATATGGGGTTAACCACATGCCATACTGTTGAGTAGGTATGTTCCAAGGCTGGATTTTTAGTTATTTGCATTGTTCCAAATGTCCTTAATGAGGTTTTCTTACTTCTGAAGTTAAAACCCGGAAGGTTCGGTTTCACTTGGACTCTCTAATGGGTTGGCACAGTGCCCTCCCTCTTCTATCAAAGATCCCCTTAAACATAAAAAAGGTCCTATTTTCTGTACAAGTCTAATATTGAACTTTTTTGTGGCAAAGGTCCTTTGATTTAGGAGACCCTGGGGCCCCTTATTTAACCATTTTATGAGAGGATTTTTTAGAGTGCAGGATAATTGTAAGTAGAAATCCAGCAGGCCACACTAGCAGGCAGCGCGCTTTGTTTCCCTAATAATCAGTTGAGGTCGTCTTCTGCCCACCAACACCCAGTAATCTCTATCCATAATAACCCAGCTGCCTCAGAGAAGTGGCAAGAGGCAGGAGCCCCCAAATGTAAGCGCCTTTGGGGAGAAGGAAGCAAAGCCGCTCTTCGAAGACAGGCTGCACGGAACATAAAGCTCTTCAGCCCTCCCAGGGTTTAATGCCTTATTATTTTCCACAGACAGTACCAAAACGAACAGTTTTGTCAGCGGGGACACTGCTACTTTGGTGTCACTTCCTCCAAACACGAACTGAGGCAGGCAGCAGGCTGAGAAACGATGGAAACTGGAGAAACCAGCGTTATTAGCGTTATTAGCTAGTTGGCATCTTAAATTTGAAGATTATTTGTGAGGGTACTGGTGAGGGATCAGTGTGGTACTCAGGATTAAATGGGGCTGAGGATTGGAATATACTAACATAAAGCCATATATAGCGTCATCCAATTATTTCTTTCAGTTCATAGTCCTGGAGTGTCACCACATCTGTGGCTCTCTTCCAGTTACCCCTTATTGAATTTCTGTTTAACACGTTGTTGGATTAGGGAAGTTTCTCCATTTTGATTTGATGAGTCATATTAGTCATGGAGTCACATTAACTGAGGGGGGGCTCTAGGTGCGCCAACAGAGAACAGCAATAGTTGTCTTCATCCTAATGTGGTAACCAAATTTTAAACTGAAATACCCACAATTGCTCATTAAAACAACAAAAATAAACATTTTATTTATGTTGCATTAGTAAAAATGTAGCTTGTAAAACAATTTTCTGAAAATGCTATGAGTTATTTCTTTTTGTACGCAACGTCAAAACATCTTACGGACACGTGACAAGAAATCTACTGATCTAAACTAGCTAGCAGCTAATGTTGGAGGGAACTTCCTCACTATTCCAGGACCTAAACATAAATCGTGATTCCAGAAAAGAAAGCAGAAGAAAAAGAGGGAGCTGGGAAGAGCTTTAGGTCCAAATAATAATGTAATAACCAACGTTTTTCAATCAGCTGCTTCCAGATGAGGCTGAAGAGGCGAATGATTGCTAGGAGGTAACATTAAAGCTAACGTTACAAGCTAAGAGGTAGGTAGCGTCAGTGAAGGAGCCGCCACCACCACCTGTGAAAAAGAGGATGATGTTGGTAATAGTGAAAACATTCTGCACATTAACTGGACCTTTTCAGGGGTCCAGTCTTTTCTGTGGGCGGCCCTGTAATGAACACAGTTAGAATTAGAATGGCACTCAGTAGAGCGCATACCTTCGCCAAGGCCCTCATATTTAAGCCTTAGCACCCTTGACACTGTTAGTACCTTACTGAATCCCTATTAGCTTAGCTACACATTGGTGGTAGTTGCAGGTTTCTAGCGCTATTTGTTACCGTACAGCGGCCAGGAAAAGACTACCCCCCATGATACATGTTTAAATCCGCTAGATCCGGATTTGTATTTGGATCTGCACTAAATTGTACACACTCATAGATACCAGCCCTCTAAATATGCCTGATTTTTAAAAAAAAATCAAGTTCCATGAATTATTCCCTGTAAGATTAATGAAAATGTTGAAAAATGCCCTATCTCGCAATGTTAAAGAAAAAGATTTTAAAAAATTCCTGGATCCACCCCTTTATCCAGATCAAAATTTAATGGGTTCTTCCTTGGCCCATGCCCCATCCTTCTACCAAGTGTCGTGGAATTCCATTCAGTAGTTTTTGCGTAATTCTGGTGACAAACAAACCAACCAACGAACGGACATGGGTGAAAATATAACTTCCTTGGCGGAGGTAATAAGTGGCTGGTATGAACTCGTTCTTTGGCTTGGCCTACTGAAAGAGCATGACATCTCTCAGTACAGCTGACTGACTGATTAAAGAGGACTCTGAGTGTGCAGAATCATCATGAAAGGCGTCATCTTGCATGGTCTCAGCGATAATTAAAATCAGTTTTCACACAAGAGGGTAGTTAACATCCTTTGTATTTTTGTTTGACTGTGTCACTCTGTGCCTCGTAGCCCCGGGCCATCTAGCACTCATGCATAGATTGTGTGACAGCATGATAAATTGTGTCACGTTCGGGGGGGGGGGTAAACTAAAGTAGCTGATGGATATTTGAAGAGTCCTCTGCAGAGAGGGGAGAAGTAACCGTGAAAGAGGAGACTGGTATGATAATAAATGACACCACAGAAACATTTTGCTCATGTCTTGGAAAAACGCTGTTTAGGAATCTCCAAACAACATATTTTTCAGGAGGATAAATTGCTTTTAATCTTCTATTTAGGCACTTTGATGGCCTCTGTAATGGCAGAGTAAATTATCATGATCACATTCAATTTGAAAGACTAAGAAGTCAGGCATTTTTACTGCAAATGCAGAGAGAATAGAGACAATCTTGCAAATCCCAACTATATTTCTCTTAGTGTGCACTCAGCAAATGTGCCAGCAGAGGTAATATCCACAAGTAGTGTCCCACCCATCAGTCGCTGATTGGATTAGACTGCAGATGATCATGTGGGCTGTGAGCAATAGGCAAGCAGAAAACCAAGCCTTCAGAAATTATTAATCGCAGTAAACCAACTCTAAAGTGTTTTTTCCCTTGAGAATGCATCAGCAACAGAAAGAAGAAAAAAAAACTGCCTTACATATAAATATAAATAAATAAACTATAATATGCAACTGCAAGCGCAGCACAACCAAGACTGAGTGCAGAAAATGTGCATGTTTATGAGTTCTGAAGACATACAGTTCAATTTATGGTAACCAAACACAAAAAAAGACGCACATTTCAATCATCTGCACTTCAATCTCATCACTGACAACTGACGCGTTTTATGATTATGCTGTGCAATCTTGTTTTCTTCTGCAATTCTGATACCTGTGCAATTCCCAGGGCAGAATCGCTCAGCAACGAGAAAGATGACAGCCGATATTGATCAAGACTCACAGATGACTGAACATGAATGAGGATTTTATACTTTCCCGGTTTTGTTGTAATCTCACCGTGGCATGCAAACACTGACTAGATGAAAACGCTTTAAGAACACAGAGGTGGCCTCAATGTGTAATTTGGCATTAACCGTGTATTACATGTGACTCGTGGACACAATAGTGATAACCAAATGTTTAACTGGGGATTTTCAGTCTGTGCTGGGATTCTAATGCACACACACAGTGATGCCTGATTGAAAGATGCTTTTTACGACACAGCTGACAGCACATGAACAATGTAGCTGGGCTCTCGCGGGAAGGAACAACAAATAAAATGTGGCTTATGTGGATCACCTTTGAGCACAGGGGGAGCCCATTACACTGCTCTACCATGTCTCCATCACTACATGATAAACATCATGGCAGCTGCAAGACATTCAGTCGTAAACACGAACTCTGAGATGTTGGAGAAATGTGTAAAATTCACAGTAAATTGAGTTACACATGTCAGAGATTGCAATGGGGAGTCATGAAGCAACTGGTGGGCCTCAGAGCACTGTCCAGTGGGCCGCGGAGGCAGAGGTACCAACAAATGGTACCAAATGGTCAGATTCTTCTTTTTTTGTTTAAATTAAAAGTAAAGTTAACTAACTTGGCGGCAGTTGCATGTTTCTAGCCCAATTTGTTATCTTACAATCACCCAATATAAATGAACCCCCCCCTTAAAATTCATATTTTGATCCATAAAATCCAAATCTTTATGTGGATCTGCACCAAATTACATATATTGTTGAAACATCTCATAATGCACATACCTGATTTTTTTTTCATGATGGTCTATGTATTAGTTTCCGAGAAATTGACGAAAATCCGATAAATCGTCCTATCTCGCAATGTTAAGGAAAGTGAAAAAAAAAATCCTGGATCCACCCCTTTATCCGGATTCGCTCCAAAAGTTAATTAGTTAATTAGTTCTTCCTTGGCCAATGCCCCACTCCTCCACCAAGTTTCAGGAAAATCGGTTAAGTCGTTTTTGTGTAATCCTGCTGACAGACAATCAAACAAACAAACAAACGGAACTGAAAACATAACCTCCTTGGCGGAGATAATAAAAATACAATTTTAATGACCAGTTACGTTTGAATATCATTACGCCAATCACAACTCATTATCAGTTAGAGACAACCCAACGTGATCTCATGGGATGGCGATGTCGGCTTTAAGGACATTTCGCGCGTCTTTTCACACATTTTAAGCTTTTCGCCTGATGCCATCCGCATGGATGCAGGAAACGAAAGTCAGGTGACTTTCATCATGTGACCTTTGTCGTAGTCACATGACCTACGGTTGCAGTTTGGTTAAGTTTAGGCCATGAATGTATAATTTAATTTCCAATTTCGCCCAGTGGGCAAGTACGTAAGTAACTACTAGAAAATACTTTATTAATGTAAGCTGTAACATAAAATCCAATTGATTAGCCAAACTGTCAAACCTTTGTCGAAATGACTTGTTTTATTTATATGTACATACATAGGAAAACATTTGTTTCAGAGCTAGAAGCGTTCATGCACTTTAGAAGGGCAAACATCTGATTATGCTAACGTAATTCATTTAGTCTAATGTTACTGACATTTTGTTATTTGAGGTAGGCCTAAATTGTGTTATTTTTGTGAAAAATTATTTATAATCTCCAAAATTTACCCTATTACATAGGTCAGCGCAACCTTATTTCATATTACCTCTAACGTCAGTTCCATTGGCTACACAACAACAACTATTAGGTATTATTAATTATTATTAGTAACGATTTAGTAACAGCTACAGAAGAACTTAAATTAGACGATTTGTGTATTGATTTAGGGATTCATTAATCAGCCACTTAGTAAACACTTGAGTTATAAGTAGGCTGGGTTTGTGAACAAGTGGTGCAACAGGCAAATACAGATTTTTTTTTTTATTTTGAAGTGCTTTTTGACTTGTTTAATATAAATGGCCTATTGCCTAAGAATGTGTGGACCAACATAAATGAAGAGATTCATTCTCATGCAAAATATTTCTCCGAAAACTGTCTGATTGTGTTTAATATCTCAGTTAATCATACTGTTTGATGTACCTCATGGCTAAAAACATGCTGATTTGTCAAATAGGCCTATTTTTTTTTCTTTTTATTAATATGACTTGAATCTTATCTTTATTGAGTTAAAAATTGAAAGTAAACATTTATGAATTTACACATTAGGAGGGGAAAAATGAGTGATGTAAATAATTAAAATAGAACAATAACTGTAGTCACCTCCAAGCACTGTATGAAGTTGATTTTAAAGAGCATTATTCATCAGTCAATCAATCAGCTCATTTCCATATCCATTGCCATGGTCATAAAAGCAGACATGTTTAGTCCATAACACCCTTTCATGGTGCAGCAGTAAATCTGTAGTTACATCTATAACACTGATACATTATGAACATTTGTTGTTGTGTGTTCTGTTGTATACCTAAGGGCACGGCACAGCATTGTGTAAATTATTGATATGACAGACTTTGAATGTCAATACATCTCCCTGGAGACAGAGAATGAATGAAACTCCCGATAAAGAGGTTTGATCAATAGCGACAGAGGGGTGGCTTGAGAGGGGTGTATTGGAATAACACAGAGAAAGCAAGAGTAGGCAGACAAATGAAAAACAGAGTTGCTGATGAAGGGAGAAAACTGTTTAGCTGCAGAAGTCCAAATCTATTTTGTTACTTGCATACACAGTTTTAAACGTTGTACCTGGACGCAGTTATATAACACATTATAATAACTACCTTCTTATGTTGTGCTACAGTATCAAAGGTCAAGATGTGCTTTGGTTAATTGAATTCCAAATTTATTGTTGCACAGTGCCTCTCGATGTGGTGACAGCTTTGAAGGGCTCGATAATAAGGCACCCAGGGCTTGTTGAATAAGTAGGTGTATTATTTGTGGATGTCAGGGAAAAGCAAAACACTCTGTAGCGGCAGAAAATATTAAACAAACTCATCTTTATTGAACTTGACTGTAACACACTTAGAGGCAGGATGCTGCTAAGGCTTGGTCAGCAAAGCCTTCCCTGGATAAATAAAGCTTTAAAAACTTTTCTTTTTTAAAACAAACAAACAGTTAAATCATTTGTTTATCCATGATAATTAGGTTGATTCGTGTGTCGTAGGAGGATTGTTAAACTTTTTCACGAGGAAAACAAAACATAACATGACAAAAAGACAAAAGAGGAACAGCTGGTCTGTGACAGGATTTCACCGCATTCAACACATTGTGCTTTCAGCACAGCATCACTGCCTGCTATTGTTAATCCAAATTTAATGTATTCAGGGTTCATATTTCTTCACCACAGGAGTTGGAGCTCTCACTGGCACAGGGTTGTCTCACTTCTGTTTCCAAAACGGATCTATTTTGTGTCACTGCAGCTGAAGGAACGTTAGCTTGTTACCAGTGGAAAAACACCAAATGGTGTATGAACAACACGCCAGTGTCACAAGTCATTTTAAGTGTTATCAAAACACATTTTTGCTTTCCGTGTGTCATTTAGCGGCACCTACATTAAGTTTTTCTCGATTTATGTTACCAAGTTAAAGTTACCTAATGTTTTAAACTGACGTCGTGTAATGTCATCCAGTTAAGTCGTTTTTATGCCTAAACCGTAGAAGCAAAAGAAGAACTAGATACCAAACACAAATCATGCAGCCTATTCAATCCAATGAGAATTGCTCGCCTGGCGCATACGCCAAGAAAGTTTTGACTTTAGCATGGGAACTTTAAATTAAAAGCCTTTACATTCAGCAGAATAATTAATGCCACCACAAAATTATAACCCCTCTAAATTTATCATTTCACAGAGACAAAGTTTTGTTTACAGCCAGCGCAATTACTCACAGAAATACTATTGTGCCAAGATCTTTGTTTTCCATTATAAACTAATGAGACGTGATTTTTGTCCTGAAAGCTCTGGTCAAACTTGTGTGGCCGTAACATAAAAACTATTAAATGTCTCCATCTAGTGACTGAACTGGTGTAAAAATGTATTTTTCTCTCTGACATGCCTTGTGTTTATGGAGCCGTGTGGCAACATGGATCTCTCAAAGGAGAGGTCACATCTCCAGTTTTTATAATATTTGTTGCCAATAAGGCAGGACCCCAAATGAGGAGAATGGCTCTGATGTTTGGTGATCATGTTTGACCGTATTACTGCTATGATGAAATGACTATTTCCATTTTTCCATCTTAAAGCTGCTATATTAAATATTTTAGTAAGTTTAATACAGTCCCCTTAAATTAAGGTGAATCAAGCCTTATAGCTAAGCCAGTAAAACAATGCATTGATGAAAAAGAGAAACCAAATTTCACCAAGAACAGCATTTATTCACAGCATAAAATCACACTAATGAGATTTTCTCATCAAGATTCTTGCATTATTCGCTGAGAAATTACCGAAAATGTGGAAAATCGCCCTAAAATTTAACGGGTTCTTCCTTGGCCCATTCCCCATCCTCCCAACAGACAGGGGTGAAAACATAACCTCCTCATTAGCGGAGGTAATGCCATTCCTCTGTATCTGCTGGATGTGTAAATAAGCAAATGTTTGCTAACAGGGTTTGCCACATCACCTTAGAAGCTGGTGTCAGTGTGTGTTTATAGCTTGTTTGCACTGACCTCAAAATGTATTTAAGCAGGTTTAAATTTAAGGAATACCTCAACATCATGGGAAATAAAGTTTATTTGCTTTTTTACTGAACATCAGTGATACCACGCTCATATCTTTGCAGAAGCAGTAACCACCTTGAGTCTTGTCCGGGCCAAGGTATAGTCTGATTAAACAACATATAGCATGTTAGCAAGCTTTAATAGTGCTGTAGGTGGATTTTGTTACCTTCAGACAGAGCAAGTTGTATTTATGTTAAGTAGTTTCATAACTGTCCGACCAATATGAATGTGGTATCGGTCGTCACATCTAATTCTTGGCAAGAAAGCAAATGAGTGTATTTAAAAAATGTCAGACTGTCTTTAGAACTAAGTGTATGTTTAGGCTAACGGCTCAAATACATCCCCGTTGCCTGTGGGGAAAATAACCAAGTGTCATAGTCAATACTTAATTACTAAATCTCAGTCAAGTGATATAAAATGTCAGTATTAATTGTTAGAACACCCTCTGTGAGTACTATAATTTGGCAGCGTTGGCGCAATGTCAGTGTGACCCCTGTGGAAGATGTCTGTCAGCAGTTCCCACATCCACGCTGCCTCAGGGACACAATGAGGCCAGCTAAAGTTCAGCAGCAGGTCACTCTTAATTGCACTGCTAAGGGTATTTCACTCTTTATTTTACATTCCGGGCCATCATCTCTGTCTGGCCTCCTCCTCATCCCCCTCTGAGGGATGAGCTCAAAGGTAAATAGATGTAGGCCTGCATGCGCTCTCTCCATGGATGAATTTTAAGCAGTTTATTGAATTAAACATTGTGATATCCTTAGATGATATCCCCCTGTTCTGCTGGTTAAAAGTGGTGCAAAGCGGCTGATGGATGATGTGCAACTCAAAATAGTCTTATTGGATCCAGGTTGCTTTCTCAAATATGTGTTTTTATGATAGCCCCATTTAGGAAACAGTACAGCTTTAGCAGAGTATAGGCATATTATTTCCAAATAATATTCTCCCTTGCTACTCTTATAGGTCTAAAATTTAATTTTTGTGCCAGCACACCTTCCGTTGTTCTCCAACGCTACCACCAGAGGTCTGCATAAAACTAGAAATGGACCTCTCATTAAAGTTAAAATCTCTCTGCACACAAACATCATTGTTTCTCAAAAAATTAGTGTCTTATATGTGGGGGACCTTAAACATGAAAACATCTTTAAGGATCCTTGAAATTAAAAGTGCTTGAAAGCATTTTGAAGCAACTAAAAAAATACTGTTTAGCTGAGATCTGCCCAAGGTCCATGAATTTTAAATGCTGCGTTCACGTACTCCTTCTAAGCGTCTGCTGTCATGCAGAGAAGTTCATGTGGAGTGTCTTTTGTCTGAAACATTATTATAAACTACTTGTAAAATCACCAAAGTTTGGAGATAGATGAAAAAGTAAATTCTGTAAACTAATTAGTACATATGTCAGAGAAATGTAGTGGAGTAAACATTTCGTACTTTGAGTATATTTAGTCTGTGTTTAGCATGGGATCGAGTGCAGGATTGTGTGCGTGCTGAGTCTAATATTTCCGACAGCACCTGAAAGCAGCATTTATTACAGTCCAGGGTATCATGGCGCAGAGGAGGCCGAAGAGATCCGCGGCACCAAACTTTAATTTCAGCTCGATATCTGCGGTGTAAACGCGTTACACTTTATGAAATCGACAACGTTGGGTGAAGACAAACACTGGTAAGTTGACCAAACAACAAACTGATTCGGTCTGTTTTTTGCCAGCTCGTTATTTTCTCCGAGCGGAGGACAGTTTGACAGAAGCTGTTTACGTTAAATCCGATACGAAAAAAATCACGTTTCAAGCTTCGTGTAAACATGACATTACTTTTATGTTCTTGAGCTTTAAAATCACGTTTTGTTACGTAGACGCCATCATTAACAACAATTAATTAGCCTTTTTGAAATATAATTCGTTACGTGAAGTTGATTAAGCTAGCTGGACAGAAGTTGCTAAACAGCTTTCACCGTGTTGTTGTGGCACTAGCTTAACTTTAATGTTTTATTAGCTTAACATCATAGTGACACTTCGGTCTCTGTGTGTGGCGTTGGGCCTAGCATTGTATTTAAGCTACGATCTAGCTTTAGCCATTACATTTGAATATTTTCACGGGTCAAACATGGCTCTGTAACGTTAAAATGTAATTTAAATCAAGTTAAATTATGCTCTCCATGTATGGCTGCGTGGCCTGAATCATACAAACGTTTATTATAACTTCTAACTCTTCTTACTGGAGCAGGAATTAGAGGAATGCAGGGGCAGATGAAGGAGCACATTGCTGGGGTATTTGAAATTATCCCTGGTGGTAAAGACCTTAGACATAATATTAAAAACAAGCCTTCTTGTTGGCACTAAAATTTATTCTGCCCTGCATTCCTATTACATCAAGATTAATTAATAAATTGCTGCTTTGCTGTAATTACTGGTCAGTAGACTGTGGGCTGAAGTTTTACTTGACATGGTAGAGGTTCACTGACTCTGTCAAGGACACCTCAGCATGGGGCATTAGTGGAAGAAGTAGATTATTAAGTAGAACAAGGGATGCAACAGCATACAAATTACAAAAAAGTTACTGAAGAAAGAGTACATTACTAGCTGCAGCTAAATGTACTTATCAAAAGTACCAAGTGTTCATTGTGCAAAGCCCACACCACTCAGAATACAGATGAATGATGATGTGAGCAGAATTTTAATTATGACAAAGTGGAGGTAAATGTTAGCAACTTTTATGTAAGTGTTGGGTAGTTTAATCTATAACAGTTCATCATACTGTATAACTGGATCCCATGTGTCACATGTAAAAATATTAAGATGAAAAGTAACTTGCAACTATAGCTGTGAAATAAATATAGTTGGAGTACAAAAAAGTGCAATATTTCCTTCTCGAATGTAGGATCAAGTCATATCAAATTTAAACACAAGTACCTAAGAATTGTACTGAAGCTTGAATATGGGTTGTTGACTGTCGTCTTATCTGAGTGTTGCTGCCGGTAGCCTCGTGCTGGCCCTCCTCCGTGGGGAATGAGATGCGTGCGGTTTGGTTGCCTTTTTATGGCCAGGCCAGGCTCAGCTGTGGAGGACCAGGAGTTTATGTCACTCTGCTCTGATGGCTGCTTTGGCCCCAGCTGCCTGGAGCGACAGCACAGAGAGAAGCTGTCTTAATGTGGTTGTTAACCTAGCAGGTGCTGTTCCAAACTACACGAATCTGGGCACTGTTATGTTGCAGAATGTGTCAACGTGCTGATGATTTGATGTCTGTATTGTTGCAGAAAATAAGCCCTGTCACTCATAAACACCTGCAAACCAAAATGCTAAGTAAGAATAGCCAGGTTTGAACAAGGTAATTCAGCAGACAGTAGAGCTATTCTACTCTTGTGTTGGCTGATACTGAGATGACAAAAAATGCAAAACAGTGTTGAGGCCTGCATGTGAATTGGCTTTGGTAGTAATTGCAAGGCCACACCAGCAGGGGCAACACGAGCATTCAAACCAAGAGATGGAGAACATGCTGACTCTTGGAAGCCACAGAGTTTTATGAAGCTGTGGGACAAAGTCATGACTTGTAGTGAATAAATCAAACCAATGAGAGGATTTTTTTTTTAAATTTTTAATTATTATTTTATTATTGTTTCCCTTGAGTTTTCTGCCTTTGAATTTCCTTTGAAGTTGGCAACTCAACCAAGACTTTTCCCAGTTCATGTCATGAATTTTCTTGAAAAGAACTTATGTAAAACTTCAGGGACCTTGTAAAATGCCATACTTCTACTCCAAATACTTTTTTTCTTTTTAAAGTTTGGCTCTCAGAGCTAAATGTCAGCATTTTTGTGGTTCTTTTCACCGAATTGGGCTGAAATTTACGCTGAATATCCATGAGACCCAAGGGATAATTTGCAATATGTATTCATGTAAATAGTTGTTGAAGAATGTTATACAGTAACATTGTATACTGTTGCGCACAAGGGCTTCCAAAACACACACACGCAGCCTCTGTGTCAAAAGTATTCAGAGTAGCAGAGTTTGGACTTTTGATGACTGATTTCACAGCAGCGTGTCCTCACAGCCTGCAGCGCAGAGTGGACCTCAGCTGCTCTCTCTTTCTGTCACGCCTTAGCTTTTTATTCCTTTTAGCTCTCTCCAAACTGGTACTGTGGCTGCAGAACAAAAACCCAGCTTTGTTCACTGCGGCCTCATTTGACTCTCCAAAGTCAAAACAAGTTCGATGTAGTGGCGTCAGGGCGGTTTGACGAGCCTCAAAAGCCACTGAAAAAAAATAGGTGTACTTCAAAATGTGTGCGTCAGACACTTGCAGTGCATTTGGGCCGTTGACTGTATATAAAGATGGACGACAATTACAGCTGCTCAAAAGTGAAGCCAAAACATCTTGATCGAATGGTTCCTGTCATTTTAGGCAGATCTTATCACGCTGACGTATGTTCAACTGTTCATTTTTCTGATCAGTTTGGTTTTAATTGGTTATTTGATGTTATAAAAACGGGGTGAAACGTCATGACTGACAGCTGAACCCTGCTCGCGATTGGGCGGGCGGGTGTATGGGTGAGAACTCGAGACTACGGCTCCGCTACTGCGCAAGATGGGTATCTGGTATATTTTTGGCTTCATTTTTTTTTACAATGGGAGGAAGTGGAGACTCGTCGTCCATCTTTATTTATGTCAATGGTTTGGGCCTTTAGCTTTAGCTGAACTTTTGCTGTGTTCTTTCTGCTGGTGATATGTTCAGGAGGGCTTTCAAATTCAATATCAAATGCATTCGTGATGATTTGTCGCAGAGTAATCTGTTCAACTCACCACGTTATCTGACGGAGACTTTACTAGCTTGTAGCTTCCTAAAAAATCTCCTTGGTGTAAGTTGCTAACCAACAGTTAGCTGAATCATTTTTTCCTGCGTTTTAGCATTTTCTGTAGCTTATTGCTACGAAGTTGGCTGCAAGAAACTTCATATGAATCTGTCAAAAAGTGACAGTTGTGCCTGATTCATCACGTAAGGCAAGAGAAAGAATTGTCCTCCAAAAAAATTGATTTTCTCTTTCGGTCCATGGCTATTCCTAACCCTCATTTGTACTGGCATTATATAAGAGGAAGATGCAAGAAGGTGCCGTCAAATCAATCACAACAAGTACACAACTGCTACAAAGCATTACGTACATCTTTACAAGCATTTTGTTAGTGTTTCAGCCCTCGGTTGTGTTGTGGTGAATATTGTTTTCCCATCCAATGGGCCATGGTTTCTCTTGGCAAACATTAGCATGCTAAACTAAGATAGCAACAATGGTAAACATTTTACCTGCCAAACATCAGCATGCTACATTTTCATGGTGAGCATGGCAGCATGGAGACAATAGCTTGCAGCCTAAATTAGAGCTGTGCCCAAGTATAGTCTTACAGAGCTGCCTGCATGTCTGCAGACTCTCACATTCTTGGATGTTTTAACTCTGATTCAGTAGGATCATTTAGTCAGTGCCTTATATTCAACGTAAGAGCAGACTTTCTATTTACAGTAGCTTTTAACACTAGTAATATGGTTTCCACACTGGGAATATCATCATCAACCAGTTTAAGGAATAGTGCATAACATACACCACCAATCCTCTGGAGTTACTAAAGGCCTCTCACTAACAGCACTGGAAATCTCTTAGTGTTTTTGTCCTGAATATAGCTGCAGTTCATGAGTTCAGCTCAGCAGACAGGCCTGTAGTGTTATGGTATGTGATGAAAGGGGGCTTAGGGTCCCTCTCACCCATATAGCCAGGCTGTGTAGGTCATATACTGGCTCTTACACTGGTCCGTCTGTGCTCCCGACTCATAGCAGTGAGATTGTTTTCACTACCTCTACTGTTTACCTCCCACTCACCTCCTCGCTCTCCCTTCCTTTGAGAATATAAATTTCTGTCAGCTATTCTCGGAGCTGGTTGGTAAACACACTGACTGTAAGTTGCTCAATAGTTTGGACCGTTGGAGTATTAACTTCCCTCTGTTGGAAGATTTTGAGAAATCGTTGCTTTGGTCTTTGTGATAATGTGTAGGAAACGATAAAACAGCTAAAGAACAGACATGAATGAGCCCACTTTTATGAAAGAACGTTTTCGGTGCAGGTCTGTGTTGTGAGGGCTCGTCTACCCTTCAGGAGAGCAGTTTGATCCTTCACAGAGCCGTGTGCACCGCTGTATTATTGAACCCCTGTGTGGAATGTGCGCTAAGTCCTTTGGCCAGAGGACCAGGGGCTTTATTACAATCTTTAAACAAATCTCTGTAAGAAGATACCTGTGTATTTTGAGAAGGAATGATCATCTCCAAATATTGACAAGAATCCTAAATGGGTCTTTGATGCAGGTTTCACACTAACGCATGAGCAACTTGTGTTTACAAGTGTCTCCAAGAATGTTTACCGTCTGTTCTGACTAATGTAACCCCCAATACAATGTCAGTCATCTATACTTCTGATTAAACAGCCACGAACGATTGTGAGGATTATAAGTACAGTATACCTTTCAGAAGGAGTTGTTTCAAAACCTTCTCTAGGGTTAAGACTGGATAGATTATTATGTGGTGATTCACTAAAGGGATTTGAATAATAATGGAAAAAAAAATCCACATTCTGTGACGTGGGCTCTCCAGACAAAAAAATGAGTAAGAAAGTTTTTCCATACTTGCTAGTACACACCTCATAGCCAACTGTAGGTTTAAATATGTCATGCAACAGTTATTTTTATTATCGTTGTTCTATGCTTTATTTTTCAAAAGTAAATGTTATTTTTATTATCAATTAATGGTCAGAATATTAATTTTGGTCTACAAAATGTCAGTCCAACAGTCCGAAACCCAAAGATATTCAGTTTAGGACTATTTGTATAATTGACCATTTTTTTCCTCAATTAATCAATCATTCGTTTTGGTCTGTAAATGTTAGAAAATAGCATGAAATGCCCATCACCATTCTCCATAGGTGACGTCTTGAAATATGCCTTATAAAACACATGAAGATATTCAGCTTGTGATAATATGAAACGGAGACGAGTAATAAATTCATGGCAATTTATCCGACAGTTGTCGAGATATTTCAGTCTGTCGACAGACCGGCCGACGCCTGTGACATTTGAGATCACAAAACAAAAACATGGAAGAAACTGGATTTATTCGGTTTGTACCGCCCTAGTTTGTTGAATCTCGTAGCCACCTGTAAATGTAAATATATAATCAGTTTTAACATATTGATTAGGAGTATGTTTTTGACCGTTGAGCCGCCCCTCTTCCCGTTCGTCTGCTGTGATCAGACCGTGGCACTTTGCTAAGCAGAATATTAGGATGGGAAGCTCTGTGTTTTGGTCTGTTGCTGTGCTGATGATGACGAGGAGGCCCGGGCTCAGCTGGCTCCTCTCTCAAAGACCACTTACTCATGCTGACTGACCACAGAGACATACCAGTGGAGAGGGGGGGCGGTTATACGCTCCCCACAGCGGTAGCCTGCAGCATGTTAGGTGTTCTCCCCGAACCCCCCACCACCACCCCCACCCCTTGCCTGGAAATGGACACTGCTGGTGTATTTATAGCCCCCCGAGCACAAGCGAGCTCTCTTTCTTAAACACGAGTAAGGAGCGGGTCATATTCACCAGAGTCGTGCTGAGCTTTGCTTTCGTATATTCTAGACTGTTGTACGCTGTCACTTTGCTTTAAAACGTACCTGGAAGGACTCGTCAGGTAGGGAAACGAACAGTATGGGTTTATTTATTTAAAATGTATTGATTTATCTGAGTCGGTGGCGAGTTTCATTGCTTACATGCTTGGTTGTGTTTAATTTGGTTGTAAATGTAAATTCATACATCTTTTTTTGCTTTGTTAAGACCTCTTTTATCTCTTTTACAAACAAATAATCAGCAACTACTTCAATAATTTAATTAATTTAATCATTTAAATAATTTTTCAAGCAAACATTCTCCTAGTTCCAGCATCTGATTGTAAACTGACTTATCTTTGGGTTTTGGACTTGGTCAAAACAAGCAAGTTGAAGATGTCTACTTTGGCTTTAGGAAAGACGTGATGGGTATTCTTTTTACTCTCGTTTGATATTTTATAGACCAAACAACTTATTAACAACTTAACAATATGTAGTTTCAGCTTCAATATCACAATGTTCCCATGTGCAATAGTCACATCGCAGGACATGCAATGTCAGTTGACTCAAACACGTCATGCTACAACTTTTATTTCCTGCTTGATACAAAAGGAAAACTCACAAGTTTCTCATTTTCCGTGACTGATCTACAAGAAAAGTCTTTTGAGTCTGTTTATCTTCCACAACGTAGAATAAGTATACATTTTAATATTGTTAGAGATGGTAGATTACATATGGAAATAACTGCAACATACAAGTCCATTTGTAAATTTATTAAGAAACTCACAAACTCTCCCCCCACTTGTCCATGTCGTCTGTGTATCTGTACATAAATAACATTCTATATTTTTACATTTTGCAATATTGCAGAAAAAAAATTGTTTGCAATGTCAGTTTTTTTCCTATATCATGCAGCCCTATTATTAATCAAGATATAATCCAAATTCCAGAAAAACGTTGAGATATAGTAATATCCTTTATAGGCAAGGCAGGTTTTTTTGTACAGCACATTTCAACAACAAGGCAATTCAAAGTATGATTATACAATCATGTGTTTGACGACTGAGCCTTTTCGAGGATGCCCCTTTCATACCCAATCATGATACTATCATGATTTAGTATTTACCTGTTTACTTGTGGAATGTTCCAAACAGGTGCTTTTGGAGCTTTCCACAACTTTACCAACTTTTTTTGAAACTTCTTAATGTCAAAATTAGCAAATGATTCCAAAACATTTATGGAATTGGGGTTGTAAACTAATAGTCCATACTAGTTGCAGCCCTACATGGTACGTAACATAAAGGAACTGTATGTAACATGTTGGGAATTTAATGTATGTTTCTGGTGTATATCTGTTCTAGATACCAGAAACCGTGACACCCAGAGAGAGAGAGCAGAGATGGAAAAACCAGTCTTGCAGACACAACCATCCACCCTGCCTTTTTTCGACACGGCCCATGCCTTCAACCTGCTGCGGGGAATCCACGAACTCCGTGCCGAACGAAAATTTTTCGATGTGACTCTGTGTGCTGAGGGCCGGGAGTTCCACTGTCACCGCACAGTGTTGGCCGCTGCCAGTACCTACTTCAGGGCTATGTTCGCAGGAACGTTAAGGGAGAGTGTTATGGACCGGGTGGTTCTACACGAGGTGTCAGCTGAGCTTTTAGGTCTGCTGGTGGACTTCTGCTACACGGGACGGGTCACGGTCACTCAGGATAATGTGGACGTCCTGCTGAAGACGGCTGATCTGTTTCAGTTCCCCTCAGTCAAAGAGGCCTGCTGTGCCTTTCTGGAGCAGCGGCTGGATGTTTCAAACTGCTTGGAGATCCAGGACTTCGCAGAGGCCTACGCTTGCAGGGAGCTAGCGGCCGGTGCTCGCCGCTTTGTCCTAAAAAACATAATGGAGCTGGCTAAAGGGACAGACTTTGAGCGGCTGCCGTGGAAGCGCCTCCTTGAGTTTGTGTCAGACGATGAGCTTTGCGTGGACAAGGAAGAGACCGTTTATCAAATTGCAGTGCGCTGGGTGAAGGCGGACCTCCAGCGGAGACTGCACTACTGGCCGGAGCTCCTCCAGCAGGTCCGACTCCCCTTCGTCAGGAGGTTCTTCCTGTTGGCCCACGTGGAGAGCGACCCACTCGTCTACCTTTCACCCACTTGCCTCCGCATGGTGAACGAGGCGCGCAGCTTCCAGTCCTGTGAGTACGACCGCCATGACAGGCCCTGCCACCGAATGCGGCCGCGGCCATCCACGGGATTGGCAGAAATCCTGGTGGTGGTTGGAGGCTGCGACCAGGACTGTGATGAGCTGGTCACAGTGGACTGTTACAACCCCCAGACCGGACAGTGGCGCTACCTGGCTGAGTTCCCTGACCACCTTGGAGGAGGCTACAGCATAGCTGCCCTCGGGAACGATATGTATGTCTCTGGTAAGTTACTTAAAGATGTTCAAACGACTTTCTATCAGAGGGCAGTGGTTGGAATCCAAAGCCCAATTGTTCAAAATATTGAGGTCTTAGATGAGAACTCAAATTTCATTGTTGTTTTTGGAAATGTGCATTGAGGAAACCAATGAGAATAGAATAGAAGACATAATGTGTGCCATCAAAGTGGATAGAGTAAACTGTATGTCACACATGTTGCTCCATCACACTCATTCTTGAAGTTCAGTTCTATCTGGTGTCCCACTTACTGAAGCCACAGATGGTGTGCAGTGGTTACAGTTGCTGGGTGTGTACGTTAGATTCACTGTAGTGTGAGAGCTCCAATCAGTAGCTTTCCGTTCTTATGAAATGGTCGTCAGGCTGTGCTTATAAATAAACTGCATAAAGTGAGACAGGACATGGTGTGCTGCTAGGACAGCAGTGGTGTCATCATCATCAACATCTTCATTAACCAGTGGACTGGACCAGAAGGTGTTTCACTTGAGAAATCATCCCAGACCTTTACTCAGTGTCTCCTGCAAGACTTTGGTGGTGGGAAATAAATTTAGCAGTGTTATCTCACTCCATCTATGACAGAAATAACAGCGGCATATGATTGCATAATGGTTGAGAGGCAGATTTA
>JBBPCS010000480.1:14660470-14693819 GCA_037974645.1 Hollardia meadi | reverse complement strand
TGTTCAACCCCTTGAATTAAAGCTGCAAGTCTACACTTCAACCACATCCTGATTGTTTCATTTCAAATCCATTGTGGCGGTGTACAGAGGCAAATTACAAAAAAATGTGTCACTGTCCAATGAATTATGGTGCTCACTGTACATGCCATCTTTGTGTCATTTTTAGGATTTGTACTGCAGCATTTACTTTGCCTCATTTGGGTCCGGGCTTATTATTGATACCCCTGAGGCAGGAGAACAGAAAACACCCACTGTAACTACAATGACAGCAACAAGCTCATTCCACACAAAAAGAAAAAGGTGAGATTTATGCTTTAAGTTTGTTTCCAAACTGTATGTTTGGTGTTACAAGGAAGAGGCTGGCCGCTTCCCTGAGCTTTTCCATGTGAACCATTCCGGACTGTGTCCTACATAGTGGAAGAAACAGCCCCAGACCTGTTTCTGTGTGGACATCTCAGTGTTAGCAGAGGTAGTGGATCGTCTTTTCTACAAACCCAATAATGGAAACTTAAACGATTTTAAACCGCAGAGTGTGTCAGCAGGTCTTGGGGTAATACTGCATATGTGAAAACAGTTTTATAAAACGTAGTGTGGCTCAAGAAGGAGCTGCACAAAACCTGATAGATTGCCTCGAGTGGTGGGTGTATTGTGGGTAACGTAGGCATCAAGTTTTGATGAGGAAGAAGAATGAAAGAAAAAAACACAATCTCTGGTTGCTCCTTTAATTTTGATGCTTTTTTTTTCTTTTAAAAACTGCCTGCTGTGAATCTGTCAATGTTATAGGAGTGTAATGCTGAAGAGGCGGAGAGACAAATGTTTGGTCAGAAACAAATAATCTGTTTACATTCCGAAAATGACAACAATCACAGCTGATATCTAGCGCTAATCAGACATATGGCTGAATAGGATGGGTTGAAATATCTTGTACTTCTGTCGTCATAGTAGAATTTCAGGATGGTTGCACGTGATGGTGGTAACTTGTACTGGGTTGATACTCGTTACGCTGCACAGCATCTCCTTGTGTCACTCCTGAACCTTAAACAGGGCTTCATCAGCCTTTATAACCCCCAGCCAAATGTGCATGAAGGATTTTCTTTATAAACTGTATTTACGATTGTTTTGTATGTTTATTTATGGATTTATTTGTGCTGTGGTTGCTTCAGATGCTTCCACCGATCAGCTGCAACACCAAAACACTTGCTAAATGTTGGTGATGGGTCGCCAGTCACAACTGGAAGTGCAAAAGAATCTCAATTTGTTCTAATGCAACAGTATTTTTGCTTTAATGGTAATAGTATTTTTGGGGGTGTTTTTATGGTTATGTTAATGCATCCTTGTTTTCTTAGTTTCCATACAAGTTTGTGATGTTGAATCATTGTAAATACAGTATATTCTTAACCTTAGGTACTGTGTTTGTATAATGTTTACAGCGTGGTTAGCATAAATGAAACTGTAGGCAGGTCTGAGAGTTTATTCTGCTGAGTCACATATGATGAGCTGTGAGCTGCAGGTTACTAATATATTTCTTAGTGCATTAAGTTTTTATAATAGCAAGTGTAAGCTAATGTGTTCACTTATAAAGCTGAATATTTTAACATAAAATCATTAACCCGTGTAGCGTCTTAACTCCATCTGTTTACTGTTACAACCTGTGTTTACTGTGATAAAACAAATTAATTTGGTCTGAAAACATTAAAGGTGCCCTGCGAAGTTTTCTTGTCGACAAACAAAACTTGCCTTTACGTGCCATAATTCTCACCAAAACACATCAATGCGTTAAACTCATTTCCATCTGCAGAAAATATTTGCTAATTTGAAAATATTTTCACCCATGTTTGCGTACTAGCAGCCTTTGCTACCAACTGTCAATCAGCTAAATGGTTTTTTTTTAAACCCACACATAAAAACATTTCCCCACGGGGTACCTTTTAAGCTCTCTGCAGATACGGGAACCACCCTTAAAGCAAAAGTTTGCCATTTTAGGAAACATGCTTCTTTGCAGAAAGATGATACCACTCTCATGTTAAACATGAAGCTCCAGCCAGCACACAGTTAGCTTGGCTTAGCATAAAGATTGGAAATGGAGAAACCTCCAAAGCTAATTAATTGGCACATTAATATCTTGACAGATTAGGGTTAGGGTACCAATATCAGTGCCCTTTGAGTAATACGATACCAAGAGAGAACTTAATTTGAAATATCGGCACGTTGAACGACCAACTCTGACTTCACCACACCACAGACTGTATGGGTTGTAGCTGCTGTGGTAGTGGACCTATCACATGTCACATATCAAAGAACGCTTGTGGTGATCGACTGTGAGCAAAACCAGACAAATAGATCTATTCTATCTTGATCTGGATCCAAAAATAATTCAGGTGTGGTTTGACTTCGATTCTGGGTTATTTTAGTCGATACCTTAAAGGTATTAAGTACCAATACCCAAGCCAAGGCCGGACTATTTCTTTGAGTAGTGGGAAGACAACCAGCTCCTTGAAACGCCAGGAAGTTACTAGTTGTGGTCAAGAAATAGTCCAGCCGGAGTCATTTTTACCCTTTTACCGCCTGGCAACAGGAAATGACATATTTTACACTTTCAGGTACTTCTCGGTGCTTGACCAGATCTGTCTAAAACTTGGTCAGAAAAGCTTGAGTACCTTGATGATGATTTCTTATCAATATTGTGAGTTTTTTGTTGAACGGGATACCTGTGGCGGCGCGGCGAATGGCGATGTTTCGCCATGAAAGAGGAAGTTGTTATAACTCCTCTGTACATGATCCAATCTGGCCCAAACTTCACATGCTGGATAGTCTAGTCATAGCGCCACCTACTGGCAACAGGAAATGACATGTTTTATACTGTGATGTACTCCTTTTAGCTGCTGGACCAGATCAAGCTAAAATCTGGTCAGAATGTCCCTAAGACTCATGATGCTTTTATGTTTATTTCAAGAAATAGTCCAGCCATTATACGTAAAATAGGAGTTGTCATTTTTACCCTTTGGTTTTTGTACAGATTAGATCCGCTGGCATAAACATTATACAAGTTAATTAGTTAGTTGGTTAATTAGTGAGCTGGTATGTGTGTATTTTGTTTCCATTTGACAGAGCCAGGCTCGCTGTCTTTCAGTTTTTGTGGTAAATTAATCGACCCAGCTTCTCGCTGTAGCTTTATAATGGACAGATGTGAGATGGTCTCCTCATAACTCTCTGCCAGAAAGAGGAGGAGTGTATTTCCCAAAATGCTTGTTTTTTACTTTTAAACAAGTAAAAAATCATGTATGTTATTTTGAAGGAGTTGCGTAAATGTCCACTGCAGTGGAAACCATGCACCAACAGTATAAAAAGTGACTCGGGATTTACTGTCAATCCTTTTATTTTCAGAAAACCAGACAGGTAAAAACAATATTATCCAATGAAATAAGACATCAGAAGTCCTTTTATCTAGTTTTTTCCCCTATATTTTTCTTGTACATCTTTTTTCTGTGACTAAAAATACATCTGTCCACTCCAGTGGATGTTATGCACCGAAAGGTATATTCTGCCTATTGGACCCATAGTTAGACAAAATCTGAAGACCTTTTAATATAAATGTTTAATAAATAATTACTCAAGAGGAAATTATATCCAAAGTTTAAACAAAACATACAAAATAAGGTAAAATCTTTAAAAAAAAATAAAAATAAAGAAATGTATGATGCCATATCTCAAAATGCCAGTGGAGTAGTTGTGGACAAGGCTTTGTGGTCTGCCACCTGGTGGCTGGGACATGGTACTGCAACTTAAATGGCTTCTGAATATTTGCCGTGTACAAAAGGGTTCAGTAACAAAGCTGAAGGTCATTTTTTACTGGTTTTCCAGAGTACAACTGAAGTAGGCACCTTCATGAAAAGAAGCTTAATAAAACAAATAATATTTCTGCCTTTAGAAGCATGCAGTTCATTTACAGTTTTTACTACTAAAATCATGAGAATTGCTGCTCTTCTCTTACACGTCTACAAACTCAACAGTATCTTTAACTCTGTGGCTGAGTCTCATCATCCCTCAAGTCCTCTCATTTAGGAAGTGGTCCTCACAGTAACCTTCACTCTGAGTCCTCAGCTCTTACTCTCTGATATATTCTCAACCATTCCCTCCATATCCATCGAGGACTCGTACGCCTCGGTGACCAGCTGTGAGACCTCTGGCACAGAGAAACTGTCCGCTGCCTCCACATGTCCCAGGTTCTGGTTGGACACCACCTCCTCCATCACCGCGTCTCTCGACTCGATCACAACTCTCACTATGCAACCTGAGCCGAGGCCTGTCCCGGAGTCTGGCTCCGGGTTTGTGGATTCCTGGACGTCGGCGGCCTCTGGGACATAATCCGTCTCCTCTGTGATCAGCGAGGCTTCTGCTGCTTCGTTCTCTGCAGGATTTCTGTCCACATCCTGCACTATCACGTTCCTCAGCTTTCTCTGCCGGGGGTTGTAGTTCTCGGTGCGTTTGTGGATTTGAATGTGTCGTCGCAAGTGCGCCTGGAAGAGAAAGCATGTAGAAGTGTGAGGGCTGGGTGAGTTTAATGAGCTAAGAGGGTTAAAGCAGTTACAATTCATTTAGCCTGAGTGGAGTTAAAACTGTTAGTCCATTAACTGATTAGTCAATCTGCTATTTTGATAATTGATTGCTTAAAGTTCCCCTCCAGACACATTCTAAAGTACATAAAAATACTCTGCTATGACTAATATTTTATTCAACATGGTTTTCCCCATATTAAAAAGTTTTAAAAACCCTGAAAAGGAGCTGTAAACACATCTACTCTTTCTACCTCATTGAGAAATTCTGGATCTATGAATCACAGGTCTCTGGCCCCGCCCACCACCGCTGTTTGCGTTAGGTTGAAAGATCAGTTGGCATCAAGATGGCTAGTGTTAGAGGAGACATGGGAGAGATTCAGCCATAACGTTACACGTTTGAGCCTCAGTCACCTGGACTCAGATGAGGAGTGTGTTGTGAACCAAAATCAGCGACTAGCAGACGTATCGGAATGGTAAGTGTAGTTAGCATCTTTTGATTATGTTGTTTGTTAGCTTGTAACTGGCAGTGGCTGACAGCGTTAGCGGTTGTGAATCTGCTACGATGTTACAGTGTGTTCACATCTTGATAGCCAACCAAGTTTGCCTGGGAACTGGCTCATTGGCAGTAGTAGTGTTTGTAAATTAGACAGCGATTGGCTTTCGTTTTTGTCCCATATCAAATCTAACTCTCCTGGTTTGAATCTCATATTTTTGTGACATCCCTTCAGTAGAGGAATGTGAAAACACTTTTCTGGTAACAAAAAAAAAAAGAAAAACCCATTTTTGAGTGGAGGGGATCTTTAAGTTGTTTTTCAAGAAAGAAAAAAAAAAGCCAAACATCCCCTAGTTCCAGCTTCTCAAATATGAGGATTCAATTCAGTTAGTCTGCAGGGTTGGACACAATGAATAACATCACACGGGCACTGAACACATTCAGGCACAGTCCCTAATTTTACTTCACACAAAGACCACCATCCCTCTCTATAGAAAACTGAACACACTGTGTTCACAATGGCCCCTTCTGCACAACAGCAGCCTCAGTGGCCTAATGGATAAGGCACTGGCCTCCTAAGCCAGGGATTGTGGGTTCGAGTCCCATCTGAGGTGCTGTAGCAGGGTGGCGCAGCGGAAGCGTGCTGGGCCCATAACCCAGAGGTTGATGGATCGAAACCATACTCTGCTATGTGAGCAGTAACTGAGAGGGCTTTGGACTATTTCACCATACGAAACATTTGAATATCACTTTGAGCTCTCGGAAAATGTCTACTATGAGTCTATTAATCAAGGAAATTTCAAATTGCAGCATTTGGTTTGATTTGCTGCAGCTCCAAATGATGACATCCTCGGTAAACTTAGTGCCAAAATGCAATAAATAACCTCCTGTTGTATGCATCAGAGCAGCACTTTGCATTTTGAAAAACTCTGATCGAATCGTAGAATCGAATTGAACGTAGTTATGTTCAGTGGTGAAGACGGCAGCAGACCAGGAAGGATAGCCATTACCTTGCGTCCTGAAGGTTTTGCCACAGAGATGACACTGGTACGGCCTCTCACCACTGTGTATACGCAGGTGCATGTTTAAGTTGTTCTTCTGGGAGAATGCGTGGCCACATAAGTTGCACACAAAAGGGCGCTCATTTCTGTAAAGCAGAACCAAAAAAAAAGGAATGAGATTTACACATGCCCGTATTATTTAAAGCTAAAGTTGTCAAGTCCCTCTAGTCTGATCAAACCAGTACAGTAACACATGGGTTCCCAACCTTTTTTGTAAGACGTACCCCTTCATCAACACCACTAATGTTTCAAAGTGGATGTGATTTTACTTTTAGTCAAATAATAGTGGATGTTACAATATTTTCATGCAAATAAACTCGTCGAGCTTGCATTCGTACTACAAAACACACGGAGTGGCAAAAGCTACATTTCAACAAGTTATCCATTACTTTTGTGTATTTCATCTCCTCTGCTCGTTTGCTAACTAGTTTTCACGCACTCCTAATTGTAATCAATCTACAATCTTTCCAAGTGCCCCCTGGCAACCGCAGAAGATACCCTGGGGTACGAGTACAGCTGGTTGGGAATCACTGACAAATATAAACATGTTCCACTACCTGTGAATGGCTTTGATGTGCATCTGCAGGCCGTTTCGACTCGAGGCTCGATGGCCGCACTCCTCGCACACAAACGGCTTTTCTCCTCGATGTTTGGCTGCTTCGTGCACACGCAGCTCGGTCCGAGTTAAGAAGGTTTTGGGACACTCGGGACACTAAGAAGTAAAACATTATTTTAACAGATACCTTCAGACTTAAACACTGGATGCAAAAGTCCAAATGAAAAGTCTGATCGAAAGACAGTAAAGAAAACTCACTGCATGTGGTTTGGGATAACCGTGGACCTTCATCATGTGGAGAGTCAAGTTTTTCTTGTGCATGAACTGTTCAGGACATATTGAACACTGAAAACAAAAATTACACCATGTCAATGAAGGCATTTTTAAAAACTGATAGAATTAATTGTGTGCCATTTTCTGTGTTTATTAGGAGGAGGCCGTACCTTGTGGGGCATATCTCCTGTGTGGGAGACAACGTGCAAACGTAGCTCCTCTTTTCCATTAAACGTTGAGGAGCATGTCAGGCAGGTGTACTTCTGTCATTTTAACACAAACGCTGGTGTTTAACTTTCCAGGAACCTCACTTGAAATTGGAGACAGACTTGGTTTCTTACTCACCTGCACTCTCGCACAGTCTCTTATCTCATGTATCAAAAGATTCTCCTTCCTGAAGTATCTCTTTCCACATTTAAGGCAACCGAAGGGCCTCTCACCTGTATGCCGCCTATGAAAAAGACGCATTAGTGGCCGCTCTTTCAACAGTAATTTCAAGGACAAATACAGAAGCTGTGCACCTGTTGTGAACTTTGAGGTAGTATTTGCTCTTGAAGGATTTGTCACAGATGGGACACTGCACGGAGTCCTTCTTGGAGTCGTCCTCCACAGCCTCGCCGTTCTCGGTTCTGTCCGTTTTGCACTGGGCCTTGCGCTTACGTGCCGTCGATGTGGAAGGGGAGAAGGAACTGGACTCTGCAACGGGCACGTACTCCTCGTCTGTGTCTTCAGTGATCCCCTCAAAATCCCCCACGTCATCATCTTCTTCTACTTCCTCAGTCGCCTGGCCAACACTGAGGTCATTTACGTCAATCTGCAACTCAGTTACCTGCAAATAGCACAAGACAGGTGTAGTAATATCCACCATATTTGAAATCACGATTCAGGGTTTTTCCTGGCTCAGGGTGGGGCTTTGGGGGGTAACTTTTGGCGTTTTGTGACAGTAGGCATGATTGATCGGTCCGCATACAGTCAGGGCTGGGCGACAGCTGAAAGATTAAATCATGATAAAAGGTTTAATTTAAGTATTGAAAATTAGAATTTTGAATGACTTACTTTTAATTACTTAATTAGTTTAATTTAGCCTCTGCTTGTTCAACATTTGTTTGATTAAACCCATTTATTAAACCCATTCTGACTGGGCGCCAAAAATTCCTCTATGCAGGAAAAACCCTGTCATTATTTGCATTTGCAGTCACATGCAGTAGCACATAGCTAATCACTAGAATACGTACTATAACACACTACGTATGTTAATATTCTACCTCAGTTTCACCAGTTGGCTGATCTGGGTTCTGGTTCTCCACAACAACATCTCCGCTTTCTCTCTCTGTGGGAATAAGTGGAGGCCTCTTGCTGGGTTTTTCAGGTGCTGTGGAATCAGTGGTGGGGTTCTCATCAGTCACCAGTCGCCTGGGGCCCTTCACAACACGACCTGAGCGGGTGGTGGTGGTGCCGCCAGTGGCGACCATGCTAAAACTGGCTGTGGCAGTATCAAAGCTGGACTCATCTTTTGTGATTGAAAAGTTTTCTTCCTTCACTGAAGAAGGAGGTGTTGGATCTGATGTGGACTTTCTAGGTCTGCCTCTTTTACGCTTCAAAGGTGCAGGATCCTCTGAGCTTTCCTTGAACTGCTGGCAGAGGGCAAGTGCTTCCGGTACACACAGGCTGGCTGCTGCATGCTGCACCTTGTCCAGGTTGTCGGCATCCAACTTCAGCTCTCCGGTGTAGACAAAGTTCAGGAGCAGCTCCAGGCCATCGTTGGGGCACTCCTGAAGGCAGAACTCCATGCACGGCACAGCGGGCATGTTGGACTGTTGGAACAGTTCACTGAAGCAGGCAAGGATGTTGCGATGGGCCAGGTAGACCATCCCACCACCCACATTCAACACTGCATCACAAAACCTCCCTACCGCCCTCTGCTGGTTCAGGGAGGACAGGACACGCTGTGCATGGCTGTTCTCTGCAGCAGGCATCCCTCTGGTTTCACTGCTGCTGCTGGAGAAACAGGGACATTATACTGTATGTAAACAATGTGACTTATTATATTACATAAATAATATTTATTTTTTTCTGACCATCAGTTCAAAAGCTAAAGCTGTTGAGTTTACTAGCACATACGTCAAAGAAAAGCAGCGAATTTAAAGCTAAAATGTAAAAAAGTATTAATTTTAATTTAAGTAATTTTCTGATGATCAATTAATCGTTTCAACACTTTTATGTTGTTGTACATGCCTCTATTTGCCTCTACGTAATAGTATCTTTATGTCATGTCTGCCTATCTCTGTTGGCTTGTTGTCCTTGTTTCACCCTAGATCAATCGCTTAGTCAATCAACTGAAAATTAATCTGCAACTATTTGGTCAATCGATCAGTTGTTGCAATAATGCAAAAAAAAAAAAAAAAAATGCTGGTTCCAGCTTCTAAAATGTGAAGATCTGCAGTTTTTATTTTGCATATGTGATAGATATTTGATTATCTTTGGTTTGTGGACTGATATCCAGATAAAACAAGCAAATTGAAACAAAAACAATAAATAAAAAAAAATTATCGGCAAACTAATCAGAAATGAAAATAATCATTAGTTGCAACACTAGATCCTCCTGTACTTTTACATACATATATCAAACCACATTTCATACTTGGCCAGTAAAGCTGATGCTGCTAATTACACAACTATGAGGCTGCAAATAATTGATATACTGTTCATTTGAAACATGAAAAATAGCATATCAGAAATTTCAACATTTTAAATAGGTGTTCATAATTTGTTCAACTTCTTGAAAATTCAACAAACTGAATTACATTTATTTCTGTGATAGCTACCACATTGCTGGTTATTAAAATTAAAATTTAAACGTTTTCTTCTATATTTTCCTCAAATGATCACATTTCAACGGCTTTTCTTTAAATTATTGCACACCCCTAGCTACCTAGCACTTCGACGTTTATTTCCTAGCACATATTTTAAGACACTCCCTTAGCACGATAGGTACGCATCCGACAGCTTCACTTTGAGGCTCACATCTGCACTATCGATTAATCCTGATTATTAGCTCTTATTTGATGAGGAGCCGCACCAGCTTCAGGTGTACTGTAAATAGTTTAAAAACATAGCAAAGCCGCTACATGTACCTTCTTTTCGTTTCTTGTAGGCCCCTAAAAACTGCAAAAGGAAGAGGATGTGACGCTGTTTACGCGACCTAACTCCGGGATAAATGTGTGTTGTCCATTAGTAAACATCAACGTGTGTAACAGTAACAATAAAATACCTACAAACAAAATGATTATTTGTACCTGCGTTGCTTTTTGTTATTTATTATGGTTGTGTCAACACTTCTAAAGCAATTTAATAGTTTTGCATCATAACTTTGACGTAAATAATAAAACTCCGGGTAACACCATAGTCGACCGTCTAGAGGCGGCGTCTGTTTGTGGCTCACACATGTAAGCTAGCCTGCTAGCACTTTTGTAGTAAAAATTGGCCAGCTCCCTGGATTCACTTTAGCCAAACTATAAACGCTGTCCATTTAGTAAAATCATTAAGGGTCATCTCTACAGTTCTGTGTTATTTTCTTAGAAGCGGGGGGTAAGTTTTCTCCATCTGGATGCAACAACATTAGCTAGCAGTTAGCTGTTAGTTCTTTCAGGGCTGTGATAGGTTACGTTAGCTCTGGTTACTTCACGCCAAATGCACGTTGCGTTGTTGTCTTAGCAGCTGGTTCCTTTTAGTATCCTATGTACGCATTTGTTTAACGTAATATTACTCGGCCTCACATTTTAAGCAACTTAACATAAGAATTATATGTTAGCTAGCTCGTAGTTAGCTTGGCTTTCAACTGCTATCGAATTGCCTTGCAAAATTAAGCTAGCTATGGCTAATATGCTTTGGAAAATACATATCGTAATTAATTAGTGTTGCCATTCTTTGTTCGCGGAGCTAACTTCGCGGTGACACCTGTCCTTTCAGATGCTAATTGTCTTGCATCTCTCTTTGCAGGTCCCTCCGTTGTCTTTCATTGGCACCCACATGAATAAATCGTTGATTACAGAATCATGAAGGTGAAGAAACCCACACAGGTTAAGGGCCATGCTAAATCTCAGAAGTGGAAGGATGTCAGGGGGAAACGGTGCAGGCCTCCCATCACTTCCTCAGAGCTCAATTCTAGTCCTGTCATGGCCAGCGTGATCAAGGAGCACCAGGCGTCTGTGAAGAAGAAGCCCACCATCAAAAGATTGAAGAATAAGGCGAAATCAGTCAATGACTCCAAGAAAAACTCTACTCAGTCTACATCTAAGAAACCCCACACTCAGGCTAATGGAAATTCAGCATTTACAATGGACGAGTCAGATGACTTGGAGGACTGGAGGGAGTATTCCCAGTCCATCCATGAGAACGGCATGGAGACCTCAGGTGACACGCAAGGTGTAAGTCCAGGAAGACTGGAAGGAGAGGCTCTCCACCACTGTGCAGGGAGAAATGATCGACAAAACCATGCCGTACTTGTCATGCAGAAGGATCAGGTATGCTTCATGGTATTTTGGTAAAGATCTGGCAACAATTAAGACATGTATTTATCTGATTAAGTCCATTTCTATGACTCTCCTGCAGACCCTGTGTTTCCGTGGGAAGTGCTTTTTGGCCTGTCTGTATGGGCGGGTAGAAGTGATGGGGTTCACCATTGAAGAAGGCCAGGAGTCATATCCACTCTTCTCGCCAGCCTCACATTGTCCACTGACCGTTAGGGCACTGGAAACCTCTGATCACAACAGAGATGCCAGAGCAGAGGCTTCACTCATCCTCCAAAAGTATCTGGCATCAGGTGAATGATGTAATTATTACATGTATTGTTTTTGCATATTTGAGTTTTTTAAGGTGTAATTCGTAAGATATGGCCAGAATTTTAGTTGTTTTGGTCTATGTACTGTGTTGCAGAGGTATCCTCTGAAGTTAGCATGCTAACCAGCTAGCCTCGACCTGTCCTGGCTCATAAAACCAGTTTGTACCTCTAGAGGTGGTAGTCCGATAGAATTAGAATTTGCGAAGTTTCACAAGCTCTCTAGGGTTTAGTCTAATAACTAAACAAAACAAACTCACAAAATGTCAAGAAAGGAAATATTCTTATACCTATTTTCCTTGCTAAACTAAAAAATACAATCGTATACCTTCTGAATTCAAGTTTTTCTCTTTTACAGAACTAAGACCAGCTTAATTGCCTTGTTAACTCAGTAAAACGCACGTCATTCAAACAAGACTTAAACTAAATAAAACTCAACCAAAACCACCTTGGTTTGTCTTTCCACAATCACCACTGGTTTGGTCGAAATAAATCCTCAATTCACAGAGTAAGACGTGATAATATTTCGGTTGTATACAACATTTTCGCTTGCTGCTTATTTGCGATTCTATGTCGCTGTTCTGCCGCTTCACCTCTCTCCTGTCCCCGGAGTAATAGTCCTCACTGGAGCTGCTGTAAATCACCTCCGTACTGTATCCCTTGTCATCAAACTGGCCTCCACTGGTCTCAGAGTCTGTGTCCGGCCCCAGTCTGGTTTCCAGACGTGTTCAGTGGAAGGAAGCTTAGCCCAGTTGCATGCAATGATCCCCCAGTGAGCAGCAGTTGTCAGTTACTCTGGTGATATGCTGCCCCCTATATTTTTGGAGCTACCTTTGAACTCTGGCCATATTTTACAAGTTGTACAATTGTATGGACTACATTTTTCAGTCCTCAAACCCCTGTGTGCTTTTTGCAGCGTCACGGAAGAAATTACTGAAAAGGATTACATCAAACTCATCCATCATCCTACTGGAGCCCATGGAGACGCCTCTGACACAGTTTCTGTCAAGCTTCACAGATCTCAGTGAATTGTTCAGTCCCCCGATGGTAGGTTGGCTGATAATTGTACACTAAGCCACTGTCAGTATAATCAGAAGATGATGAGACCAGTAGCAGAATTCATGTATGGATAAGTGTTTAGGTAATTCTGGAAGGTCGGATGTCTAACAGAAGCTTTTCCTCTCCACTCGTCTGTAGAGTGAACTCATGTCAGCTGTTCTTGACACTCCACTGAATGGTCTGGGTATGATTCCCCTTGTCAGCACCATCGAGGGCCTCAATATGTCAAAGAGCTACAGAGATGCTCTCAACACAGTGGTCACTGCCTGCAGAGGTAAGCTCCATGTAGACATGCACCTTGTTACCTTGCAATTTTGCATGTTGGTCTCATGTCTGCAAAAGGTTAAACACACAGGGAGAAATTAAACACGCCTGGTTCGCCTCATTAAGATCACTGTGAGTTCTCAGACAGCAGTTGATATAATTGAAATAATATATATAATTGAAAATGTTGTTACTTTATGCTTGCATACTGTCAGACATCATAAAATAGGCAGCAGAAATGAGTTTAATGTTGGTAAATGATAAAACTTTATAGGATCCCATGGTTTAAGGGTTAAGACGCTGATCATGAACGGAAAACGAGTCCAACCGGGAACCTTTGTTGTATCTCTGTTATCTAATACAGGCATAAAATGCAAATTATTGGCAAATTATTGGACACTTGTCTTTCATTCATAGGGGACATGGATGGTTGTGCTGTTATCTTCATATGTGGTACCAGGAATGTGGGCAAGTCAACATTTATCCGCACCCTCATCAATACCTTACTAAATCAGTAAGTTCTCATCCGTGTATATATCAAATATATACAGATATTTTGTTTTATTTTTATATTCTAGATTTGTATTAGTAGTGCCTCTCTTTGAACACGATCGACTGCTAAAGTTGATACTTATGTATATTGTTATGATCCATGTGTGCCATATTGTTGGTTGCACTGTTATTCTGTCTCTTAATTTGTTTGTTGTACTCTGTTACAATTTGCTGCTTCATCTTGCTGCAGCAAAGTAGTCAGTAAAACATAAAGGATGATGGCATGTCATAATGTTTTTTGGCGGGAAACTAAATGTGTATATTTGTGTGTGTAGCACCACTAGTGTAGATTTTTTGGAATGTGACCTCGGTCAAGCAGAGTTCACCCCTTCTGGCTGCCTGTCTTTGTCCACTGTCCGAGAACCACTTCTGGGTATGTTTTTATCCTCTTCACATCACTTACACACCTCTTATATTTTAATCTCAGATCAATTTTCACTTGATTCCATAGATCTTTTTTAATTGTGAGTATGGTGTATGTATTTACTAAAATGTTAAAGCACTGTTTAAAATGCTATCTTAAACACACATGATTCACAGCATCCTTTAAGTAGGTAGTAGGTGTTAATGGAATCATTCAACATTTTGGGAAATACGCTTATTTGCTTTCTTGCCAAGAAACAAGGGGAAACGGCTGGCCTGGCTCTTACTTTTTAAAGGGTTATGTGCTGTTTCTTCATGTTTACTATACATCCATGATGGTGGCCTTGATATTCTAATCTTGCGCTCCGCAGAAAAATAGCCGTATTTCCTAATATGTTGAACTATTCCTTGTCATATTATGTGAGCTGTTTCCTGTACTATATTTGTAAGATGGGCTTAGTAGACTTATGTTGGATTATTTTTCAGGTCCTCCTTTCACGCATCAGTGCACACCAGAGCACATGATCTACTATGGTCAGTCGTCCTGCGAGTCCGACTTGGACCGCTACCTGGAGTCCCTTAAGTTCTTGTGGCGCAGACGCTCCCAGAGCAGAGAGACTCCCGTCATTATCAACACCATGGGCTGGGTCAAAGGTCAGCTCAGGCTACGCTCTGTGACGGCAGTGAAAGAGAACGAGGAACTTTAAATATACTAACAGTGTCTGAACCGGTGTCTGTCTCCGGCTCTCCGCAGGGTTTGGATTTCAGCTGCTGGTGGACATGATCCGCTTCTTTCCGGTCTCGCATGTCGTCCAGCTCGGTCACAGTGGTATCACCCAATGTCCCGCCCTCACTCCGGAGTTTCTGAGGACGGCACACGGCTACCAGACGCACCCACCTGCCCAGACGGCTCTGGAAGAGTTTACGGAGAGCCACAGCCCCCCCAGGAGTTACACTCACCTTATTGTACAGTCAGAGTTCCAGGGAGTGGGGCGGCAAGGAACAGCGTAAGTACACCACTATCAACCTGTGTTGACATTAACGGCTACAAATGTTCATTATTGCATCATCTTCTGTGGGTGCATTTGTATTTGACAGGAAACACCAGCGCAGTAATGAGCACAGAGAGCTGTCACTGCTGGCCTACCTGAGCCAGCTTCAGCCTCCTGACCCTGGACCAGTTAGACCTCTACACAGCCTCACACCATACCAGGTTCATGACATTCATGATGCTGCAGTTATATTCTTGATGGGACTCCCAGTTTTTAATTATTAACTTGGGGAAACTATGGCCAGAATGTAAGCTTGTCTGAATTACGCGTTGTGGCATCAGAATTATATTAATTATTAATTATATATAAAAATGTATAAGGTTAGAATGATTTGTGGCACCGTTAAAAAAAAAAAAGAAGGTTTAATTATGAATCAAATCTTCCCCGATGAACATTGTAAGTTAAGAGTATAAACGGGTGTTAATAGTTAGATAGATAGGTAAGATAGAAGATGACTCTCATGTCTGTAAACTAAATACGAAGCTGGGGCCAGCAGGCCATTAGCTTCACTTAAAGACACAGTATTTCTTTTCTGCTTCTAGGGTCTCTCAGTCAAAACAAAACAGTAATATAATGGGAGTTGCTGTCTTAATTGTTAAATAAAACACCATTGCCGATGAAAATCAGACATGGGTCTGTCCAAAGCACCTGTACGTTTTTCTTTTCACTGCTGCTGTCTAAGAAATAGTTCCAGCATGCAATATATATATATTTTAATTTATGTTTGTGTACAGATTAAACAACAGAGAAATAACATGTTAATAAGTACCTAACCGCTCTCTGTCTGCCCTGCAGGTGCCCCACACAGCGGTCGCTTTAGGTGTGATCCATTGTGAGGTCGTGCCCAGTCACATGTTTTATGCAGCCAATGCCAGCCTGGTGGGACTCTGCTGCCTGGCAGAGAAAGTAACAAGCAGAGGGGGTCCAGTCCTGCTGTCGCAGGCACCCATCTGCCCATGTGTGGGTTTCGGTACGTATGCTGCCAGACCTGTGTATGACTGGTCAAATCAGTATGTAGTTCAGTGCTTAACTGTTGTTTATTGTTGACTTTGTATTCACTCCCTCATTGTTTGGGGTCCCACAGAACTGTTTTATGTTATAGCTTATATCATTTTACCTTATGTCAAAGTAACCCTTTCCTTGGCCACAAACTCAGCTTGCACATTTATTATCACATTAATTTTTAGTATGTTATCTTGTATAGTAGGGCTGCTTGATTATGGCAAAGCTGACCCTAAGTTTGGGCTTTAAGGGAGGGGTGAAAGCAAAGGAAAGGGGCGTGCTGGATTTATAACACCAGGCAAAAACGAGTGCATCATTGCGAAATAGAATACGGCACAATGAATGGTTTTATCTCTATTATCTTTTGTCCATAATCGTTGGAACCCAACATTTTATTGAAAATAACGTTTGATTAACTGACCAGCCCTACTTTATAGTCAAGTTTATAACCAATTCTCTTAAATTTGGCAAAAGACATGAAGTATCAAGGTGATAAAATAATGTTAAGTTTGTTTAAAGTTGTCCTGGGGTCTCCTGGAACTCCAAACAGAACATTAGGGTTAAAATGATTGCTCTCATGATTCAGTGTATTTACATGTAAATGTGTTCCAGGTGTGCTTCGAGGTGTTGACATGGAGCGAGGTCTGTACTACCTGCTGACGTCTGTAGATCCCTCCATCCTTCTTAAAGTCAACTGTCTCCTCTTGGGAGCGATATCGCTGCCTTCCTGCATCCTCACAACACAGGTCAGAAGACGGTTCAAACAGCGTTATTTTCCTGATAAACATCTGTCCAAACCCTATTTTTTCACCTTGACTTGTGCCACCTTTGTCTCCGTTTCAGCCCGGCTTTGACGGAGAGATGCCCTATGTCACCACAGACTACAGTTTTGATCTCAGTGGTGCGGGAAAGCTGCGAGTCTTCAAGGGACTTATGAGACCCAGTCATATAGGGATACAATGACATTTTCTACACAGCGTTGGGTTTATTGGCCTTTACATTTCTTGCCAAACCAGTCCGCATTGGCCTTTTGAACGTACAGAACCAAAGGTTGAGTGGGATGGTTTATTTCAACACTCAGTCCGACAGAGCAGCCAATATCACAGACTCTGCAGGAGGAGCTGGCTGCCTTCCCGTTACAGGACTTCCTCTGGGTGATCTCACAACCTCCTACTGTAGCTACATTTAACGCCGCTGTGAAGGGTTTCTGTGTTTTCTGTCACATGGCACAATAATATCACACTTTTGACATATAAACTCTTGTTTGGTTTCTTATGTACGTTGGTGGCGCTCCAAAGCTGCAAATGAAGACAAAAACCTGCCGGATATTAAATTGAAAAGCAACTTTTTTTTTCAGACTTTGTGCTTTTCTTGCTTTCAAGCCACGTAGTTAAACACCCATGTAGCTTTCAATGCTTTTAACCAGTGTATCGCATTATGCAGCGCAGTCTCCGATTCAGACAGTAGTTTGTATGATTGCATAAAATGCCTACTGACAAGAGTTTTCATGTTTATGCTTACATCCAACATTCAAGTAAAGGGTAGAGTGGACTTAAGGAGAGATCTTTCACATGACATTATCTGTGATGGATTTACAAAAGAAAAAAAAGCCCATTTTGTCAGTATTGTTTTAATACCAGTCAAACGTTTAACTGAAACTGCTCTATTTGTATTGCTGACTTACTCTGCATTAACTGTTTTGTGTTAAAGGGACACGATGGTGCCCCTGCACTTGTAGGTCAATCAAGACGTTTTTGTAAATGCAACATGTTTACGATTTCTTATGTAGGCCTTTGTGGAATATAAAAGATAAAATCCAAACACAGGGTTTGCTTCTTGGTGCTACCTTTTGGACCTCTAGGGGGCAGCAAATGTATGTGGAGATTTTTGTTCTGAACAACAGCAGATGATAACTTAAAAAGTCTCAAGGGCAGGAAACTTGTAATAAAAACTGTCAAGACGCCGGCCTGCAATGCTGAATAAATTTAATGTTTCATAATGCTTCAAAGTCGAGATTAATTTAAAAGCAACTTTTAACTGCATGCAGAGTGACCTTCAGTTTATCTGACTTGAAGAATTAAAGGAGGACTTGTCGTAAACACCCACTCATGCAGTGAAGAATTGCTAATTTGTTAAGTGGGCTGTTTTAACATCCCCTCTCTGTCCCCTTGCTTTTCTTTGTCCGCTGTTCCCCGCCTCTTTATTGAGGGTGGGAGCAGACAAACACAACACAGCCACAATTTGGCAGAGTCATTGTTTTGGCTTTGTCAGGTCAGATGTTTTCCCATAGAACCCCATGCAAACCAAAGAGAGACCCCACTGCAGAGGTGCCACCAGACAGCCTGCATGAACCTGATGATCCAAAACAACAACTCACGTCTGTGAAATACATTCCCATCCAGAATACAAATTTAAAATATTGCCCATTTTTATAACGGCAATACAAACAAAAACCACAGACTTCTGGAGTGAAAGTTGAAGTTCCTTCACCTGCTGCCATTTTTTTTTTTTTTTTTTTGCAAGCTGTAAATAAAAGCTTAAGAGTATGTTAATCTTGTTGTTACTTGGCATCAAAGATGGAAGTAAAGTATGTAAATCAAATACAGAATAAACTGTTAGCCCTAGCACTGTTTAAAAAAAAAGATTAGAATAAATAAGAATACCAAAAAGGTTCCTAGCTTCCAGCTTCCCAATAGTGCCGATTGCTGATTTTCCTAAACAGAATACCATCCGTGAATCCAGAAAAACATTAAGAACACCTGCCAACATGCAAAGTCATGCAGATATCTAATTTGTGTACTTCTATTTTTAACTGTAAGCCTTGTATTGGCAGTAGACACTTGGATTTGTGCATAACTTATGGGATGTCCCTCCCTCCCAAACAAACGATGCATCTGTTGCCTGAAGAGACAATTGTGCTGAGTAACAACTCAGAGGCAGTGCACCCATTATAACCACTTAAACCCCCCCCTGTTCAATTTCATGATATGATTCAAAACCACACAATAATAATGTAATGTCACCATGGCTGGATCAGCATAGTAAGGATCCTTGGGACAAAAAATGACCTGCTGGGCCCCTTTTTAACCCCCCATTTTTATATATTGTGTACAACTCAGTTTTGCTGTGTAGTAATCTTTTTTTTTTCTGACTTTTAACAAAGGTCTTTAAACTAGATTTTGACTCGGGCCCTCATCAAGTCAGGACTTCAGATCAGGCAATAAATGTCAGTTGACATTGAATATTATGTAGTAGTGTTTGTTCCCGGGTTCCCAACCTGTTACCCATGTTGTAAAGTGTTATTTCCAGAGGCAAAGGGAATACCATTAGCTCACATATTTAAAGCTTATGTAAATACTTGTTTTGGACTGGAACATCTACTGTGTGATGGGAACTAAGAGTATATTCTTCATCCTTAAATCATTTTCATATGTAAAAGTAAAACATACTGTTTGAAAATGCAATGCTGAAGCATAAATAGAACATTTTTCCTTGTTTTTTTTCTATTCAAACCCTCTAAATGTTATATAATAAATGACATTTTAATTATATATATATTTTTAAAATAATGCTAACTAGCGCTAACTAGCTTCTGGGTTTCTATGACTTCTACATAGCGTGAGATAAGTGACCGGTAAGGATGCTAACAGTCGTTTTGTCCTCAGTTTTATCATTTATGTTGCTATCATTTGCATATTTGTTTTTTTTTTTTTTACAATTTTTTAATTTAAAACAAATAATCTAGAAACTTTAAAACGTCAGCTGGAGATTTAAAAAAAAAAAAAAAGAAGGCACAGAGTTTTAGCATTAGCTTACACTAGCTAGCATGAGATAAAACATGCTAGCATGTTCGTCATTTTAGCCGACAAATATCGAAGGTTGTCAGTTAAGTTTTGAGAAACTGCGCCGATTTGTTAGCTTAATACCGGACCTCGCTTTATTTCAGGTGGGACTTTTTAACAATGTGTTCACTCATTTTAGACTATTTTCTGATAAAAACTTCTTCTGAATGTTCTTTAAAAGCCTCTCAGGTCAGCCTCTGGTGTGTGTGTGTGTGTGTGTGTGTGTGTGTGTGTGTGTGTGTGTGTGTGTGTTGTTCGGCGGACGTGCTGTTAGCCGTCTCTGGCGCCTCTAGCTGAAACACTGCGCCACTTGAGAGACAAACTGCAGTCGAGTCTTTGTGGATCCCGGTTGTCTGAATGAATGGAGGAGAGCTGGTCGATCGGGGAGGGCGGCGAGACGAAGCAGCCGACAATATGTGTTCAACTTCAGCAGCACGTTGTGTAAAGTTGATAGACGGAAGACCATCCATGGATCCACTGCTTTAACGGACCCAGAGAAGGTTTTTTTTCCCCATCGTCATCCACCGACAGAGCTTCACCAGCAGACGTTTTTTTTTGTTGGTCGTCGAGGAGATTTTCTTTTTCGCATGTGTGCAGCCAGCAACAGGTTATTTACAGCTTAGCAAGGCGTCCAACTTGCAGCTGTATCTCAGTGGTTATTAGACCCCATGCTAACTTTTCATTGTATGAAACCGAGGGATGCTTTTTTTTCTTTTTTTTGGCCAGTCTTTTCCGGACATTCACCGTGATGTGAGTTGGAGCTTTGTGCTCGCCACCGACCAGATCCTACAGCCTGAGCGCACCGCGTTTTAGAGGAGGGCGACAACAGAAATGGGAATGATGTGAGAATGCCATAGAGAGATTACTGCTAATTAAACATTGGCGTGTGTGTGTGTGAGAGAGATTAGCGTTGAGCCCAACAGACAGACCCGAGGAGAGCTGGTGCAGGAGATTCTCCAAGAAGGATTGCATGCATAGATGGTGCCAAACAAGTGGACCATGAATTCAGTTCTGCACAAATCGCCACCAAGGAGCTGGCTTGGTCTCAGATTACGACTCAGTAAGTAAACATTCATGAAGTACAGCTCCTGATCAGCCTTTCCATGTTCGTGCCAAAGCTGTCAGCAGCTGTTGGTCACAGTGAGCATCTTAAAATGAGTCACCTGAATGCTTTGTTCTTTAAGAAGCACCTTGTGTAATTCACTCCGCGTCTTGAAATGCTGTTTAAAGGATGTCAGATAGGAAGGGGAACACAGAGGAGCTCTCGTGACTTTGATCCTGAGTTCTCCAGCAGATCTTTGTTTCATGCTTTCCTCCAGTCATCAAAGTTAATGGCTGGATTTGGCAAGTGGCCTGAACAATTATCTCAGCTGGAGGTGGGGTTGTTTTAGTCAGAGAGGACAGTACGCTCTGATCTGAAGTTCTTTTCATGATGAAGGGCCTTCAGAAAAACCCAGCATAAACTTTTCTAGAGATGCAACTACTTGGAAATTGTGAAAAAATGCCCATTGCTATTTCCCAGAGCCCAAGAGAATGGGTTACCAATAGTAGGAGACTCAGAAAAACAATCTTGTTCACAGTTAGGAATTTGGAGCTACTTCAAAAACAGTTGCTGGTTAATATTCTGTCTGTCCGCTGTTTCAGATCTAAGCTCAAGTTTTTAGCTCTCTCTCTCTCTACATGTGAGATGTGTGATGTATGCAGCGCTGGCAGCGGTTCATGGGTTCATACAGTAAACATGGAGTTAAAATTTAGCAGCCTTAATTGGCTGAGTCTGGAACCCTTCAATGTTCCAGGCCACCGGAGTCCTAAGCCTGTCTTAAACACATTGGTCTAATCTGGGACCAGATGTCTTGTCTGGTCTCTGGCCACCACTAAAAAACAAAAACAAAGGACTCCCAGCTCTAACTAATTGATGAACTATTAGGATGTAATGCAATCCTTTAATGCACCGATATGTTTATGTTGGAATATTATTGCGAGCATCTATTGTTCAGATATTAGTCTGACTGCAGGTGAATGCCACAAGCTCCGGAGCTTTCGAACCTATCAGGCGATCTTCATCAGCAGGATGGAGTTTGCCCTGCTGTCGTGGAGGGGTTGATGCTCAAATTTCCAATTTTTCTTAGCACTTTCGGGATTTTTTTTTTTGTGTGTCCATATTGACTTTAAAATTGAGGTTGAAGGTTTATTTCTGACCTTGGAAACAGCAGTTTAAAGAAAGTGTCACTGAAAGGCCCATTTAGCTGGAGCCGTTCTGGAGCTTTTGATCATGTCACGTGATCTTCGTCAGTCCAGGTTTTGTCATGAAAGTGTTGAGAAAAAAATCAACCAACATTTACATTTTTGAAATGCATTGCTTATATAATACTAACATTTTTAGTTGATATTTTTTTAGTAAATGCAAAACATGAGGTCACCCCCTCCCATTTCCATTTAGTAGCTGCTCTTGGGAAGGCTTTGATCATACCACATGATTGTGATACGGAGGACGTCTTGTCAAAATTGGCTTGAAAGATGCAGTTGAGTGTTAATTTGAGAACTCGCCACACAGTAACATTGGAGCTTTCAAATCATACCACATGATCTTCATAATCATGGAATTGTAGATTTCCATTTTTGTCCTCAGCACTCTGAGGCTGCTTTGGATTTTTGATCGTCACATGATCTTCATCGGCTGATGGAGTTTGCTCAGAAGGAGCTAAAATAAATGGGAATTTGAACAGCCACAGTTCGATGACAACTGGACCCAGTCCCGTCTCCCGATGAAGGTCATGCGATATGATGGAAAGCTCCAGAACGATGGTGGGCGTTTTTTGACTGGTATAATCTGGGTGCATATGCCATGGTGGTGTGTGTGTGTGTGTGTGTGTGTGTGTGTTCGTGCTTTCTGCGTGGCTCGTGGCTTGTTACAGTTCAAACTTCCTTCTCCAGACTCTCTTTCCATTGTTCTTTTTTTTTTCCCCGACGGTAATTTCCTTTCTTTTTCCACTCTTTGCACTTCTGCCTTTTCCTGATGGTGCTCTGGGTCACAGTTTGCCCTGCTTTTTTTTCTCTTTTCTCTTTCGTATTTAACTGCTCAGGAATAATTATCTCAGCTTCATGTGCGATGTTGCAACTCATCTTCATAATTTTTGCACGACAACCTTTGTATGTTTTATGAAGGCTCTGCACTGCATTTGTTGCCAGGCTCTGTAATAACTTTCTCATGGCTAGTGGTAATTTTAGTTGTACTCATGTTCTTTTAAATGGCTGCAAGTTTGCCTTTCTTCTACCACAGTAAATATAGTCAACTGTGCGATGTAGCATGTTTTTTTTTCTCCGGCTGGATGTGATATTGGCTACAAACTATAATGAGAAACGAACCAAGCACTGATGCACTGATACAATGACTCTGATCCTCCTTCGTGTGTCTGACAGAAAATTAATTTCCTTCCTTGCATCTCGTCCTTTCTGTACTGTATTTCCTGTATGTGGATTTCAGTACTGCAGGGAGTATGTAAAGGTCATATGATTCCCCCTTTCATGTACAACCACCATTGGAAAAAGAAGACTATTGAAAAGTAACATGTTAAACAGGGTTGTTTACACTTTGATCAGCATGCAATTTAAAAAGGTTTAATAAGACGTCGATATTTTTTCAACCAACTGCTGAAATTCTTAAGCTAACATTAAAAGATGGGGAAAAAAAGACCGACGAATACCACTTATGTTTGTCTGTTAAATATGAAGCTAGAGCAAGCAGGCAATTAGCATAGCATAAAGACTGAATATACCTGGATGTCAATGCACATGGAGAAAATTACAGCAAATAACTTCCCATGAAACCACAATTTGTTGTGAACAAAAAAGAAAAGAAAAGAGAGATATAACGTGAATAAATGCTTTAATGCTGGTGGGCACATTTTTTGAGCTTGGCCAGGCAAGGCTAATTAGCTAACAGCCCTGGCATCATACCTACCAGTCAGAGATTAGAGTGGTATCAATGTTCTCATGTAACTCTCAGCAAAAATGCAAAGTATTTCCCCAAATGTGGAACTATTCCTTTAACGTGGCTCACTAAGCACAGGTGAATATCACAGTACACAGATACAACAGGTTTTATGTCCTTCTGCACTTCACTACAGTGTCAGTGTTGCTGTTTTCAGTCACGGATGAGGTCATAAACGTGCTCATAGCTGGAGGCCACCTTCCCCCCCTTGTTTTGGTCCCATCATCCCTTATTCTCTTAGAACACCCAGAAAACTTGATGATAGTAAACAGAAGCTGAGACCGTCCTACTGTTCCTAACTCTTCGGCTCTTATTACCCTCATTCTCAGCACTTTGTATAGCTGTTATTCTCATTTTTGTGGGACATTGCTTCAGAACAGTATGTTTCTTGAGTTCAAATTTCAGATGATGCACTGTTGTTTTTCCCTGAGGGGTCTTCTCTGTCCCGCTCTGCCGTTTTGCATCATCAGATAGAGAACAATCAGTTGGGCTTTGCATTTTTATTTCATTTGCATTGAGCTTAACTTAGTACAGATTTGCATATTTGGTCATTAGTCATTGCTCATCTTTACATTTAATATGACCTAAAAAAAAAAAAATCCTTCAGGCCACATCTACGTTCTAAATAGACCAGAGCTGCTTCTCTTCATTGTTAGAATGGCTATGTCAAGGTCACACACACACACACATACACACACACACACACACACACACCTTCTTTAACTTGAGAAACACAACGGCAGATGTTTATCTCTCAATGTGCCCTTCCACATTTATAACCTCCACCCTTGCTAAATGACTGTTTATGTGTATTTCCACATGACAATAACTGTACTTTTAGGGAATAAGTGTTTTTGATTCCTGTTGACTCTGTTATTGGCTTCTCAACTGCAGCCCCCACTGCAATTTTAACCAGATTGTTTCAATTATGGGATTATTCATATCAACAAGTTGAGGAGTGGTTGTTTGTCCCTGTGAACTGCTGGTTTAAGAACGGACAGGTAAATTACATGACGTCTCTGTGGGCATGGTCCTGCACACCCTTAATTTGCATCAAGGTTCTGATGGTTGATATCAGTGTTTGTGTTATCAACAAAAGACAATATTAGAATATCTGTTGTGGTTACAGTCCACCTGTTTTGGTTTTTTGAGATCATGTTTTAAATTTGGGTAATCAATCCCTTCTTGGACTTAACTGTATTAAATCTTGTTGTTTGTAGAGCTGATGTGATTCGTCGACTGAAAGAATTTTTTTTTATTTTTTCAAGCAAAAATGTCAAATATGTGCTTGTTCCAGCTTCTTAAATGTGAGGATTTGCTGCTTTTCTTTGTCATTTATGACAATAAATGAAGAATCTCTGGGTTTTGGACTGTTGGTTGGTCAAAAGAAACAATTTGAAGACGTCACTTTGGGCTATGGGAAATTTTGTCTCACAATTTCTTGACATTTTATAGATTAATCAATTAATCGATAATGAAAATAATCGTTATGGTAGCTCTGTTGTAGCATAGCTGAAATACCTCAACAACTATTGAATGGATGCCCCTCAGAACAAACTGTCCTCCAAGACATCTGCTCTAAATTTTAATATGTCCAGTACTTAAACTGATTTTATTTGATCTTACTTTACTGAAAACCAATTAGCCACAATGTTAGCATGCTAACACAAAACTAAGATGGCCAACTAAAATATGGCTGACCAAAAAAACTTCGTCACACATGTTCATTCCGCGATGACAATGAAAATACAATTAACATGTATCTGTCAGCGCTAAATCGGGGTCGTACCTGCATGTTAGCACATTAGCATGCAGACATTGGCATTCAGCTCAAAGCAGCACTGTGTCTGAATAGCCTCACAGCTGCTAGCATTTGGTAGCAGCAAGATGGTAGTTATGCAGAAGAACAAATGACGAGGCACAGGCTGTACTTATTACTCTCTGCATCTGAGATAGAGACGCAAACAACCGGGCAGAGCAAGGTTTAAAGTGGCTCTCTGATGAAACTCTAAAGGGACCTACTTTTTTTTTTTCACACAGAGAAGACTTAAACTTCTCCAAGTTTGCCGGTGAAGGGTTAACCTCGGCCTGTTTGATGGGCCACCTTGCTAAATATAACCTAAAACCTCCTCCACATGGGCACGCACAAGCCTTCAACTGCACTCCCTCTGTCAACACTCTGGCTCACACACTTTTCCTCCCCGCAGCGCACACACTCCAGCAGGCTCATTTACAGTCTTGTCGCACTGCACCGGCTCACACACTCATTTCTCAACACACCATTAATACTTTAGCGAGACGCCAGTTCATTCATGCTCGGCACACTACGAGGCTTTGCGTGCCATTTCTTTCTCACTCCAAAACAAATTACAGCTAGCGGAGTTGTTATAATTAGGCTCAGAGTGATTGAAATAAATTTGCACTCAAATAGGTGTGTTTACAAAATATGTACATTCCAAGAGTTAGATGAGAAGGTTGATACTGCCGTCATGTCTGTCCCTTAAATATGAAGCTACAGCCAGGACACATTAGCTTAGCTTAGCATAAAGACTGGAAGCAGAGGGAAACAGCTGGCGTGGCTCTGCCCAAAGATAAAATCAGCCTAGCAGCACCTCTAAAGTTCACTAATTAACATGATACCAAGTCTCTTAAATTACATTCATGTTTCCCTTTTTTGTGTATTCCTCGCGTCCTAATCCATCCCACCGAGGATGCATTGAGAGACGCGAGGAGAGAGGAAACAAGGAATTTTAGGAGTAGTAAGACATCCTTTCGTTCTGACGCTTCGTGTAATGCGTCCTCCGCCATCTCGTCCTCGCGTCTCGGAGCAGAAATAAGAGCTTTGGGGTCAGCCTGCAAGACAGTGGACCTGATTTTTGGTTCCAGCTCGGACTGAGAAGATATCAAATGATTTAAGAGACTTGGGATGTCCAGCACATAGCTGTAAAAATTAGCCCAGTAAAATTGCAACTTTTAAAGATAATATGACATGTTGATTAGTGAGCTCTTGAGGTGTCACACTATGCTACACTAAGCTAACCATCTCCTGGCTGTAGGTTGATATTTAATGGGTCAGGAATGAGAGCGGTATCAATCTTCTCATCAAACTTGGTGTAATAACCAAAGTATTTCCCAAATGTTGGACTACTCATTTAATGTAATCGAAGCCTTTCTGTAGAACAGTTATGCTCGCAGCACCACTTGAGCTGCTGCTTCCGTCATCTGTATAGCACTAGAAGACTACTGATCACACATGATTTCTAACACCACGCCATCTAAAGGGGCACTCCACCGACTTCACACATGAAGTTCAGTTTACTCTTCGTGAGGAGTACTAATCAGCCTGTGAAGAAAGTTCTGCAATGACGTCTGTGGCTCTGGAGGAGCTTTCAAAAGTTTGGAAAAAAATAACCCTGATGATGTCATAGTGATGTCAGCTGGGGCTTGAGACTAAACATTTTATTTAGAGGAAGTCTGCATCACAAACTGGAGGTGAGGGGGTTGAAAGATGAGAGCATGGAGAAAGCAGGGAGGATCTAATTAAGTGATTGAGTTGCATCATGTGAAATGTCGGATACAGTGTTTTTGGAGCTTCACCCACAGTCTGGAGTGACAGTGAGAATATCTGTCTTTCCCAGTTTTATTAAAGCGCAAAACACTTGATATATATTATAGTATTATATTATAATATTATAATAATATTATAGTATTGATGGTGGAAAAAGTACATTAATCTACATCATGGTCATGATTATGACTTTCACTTTCATGGATGACTGGACCTAAATCATGTGTTCTAGCACACAGCTGCCAGAGCCCCTCACTGTGGAAAAAATATGTGTTTTCATTGAGTCCATTCTTGAATTAATGTCATAGCATTTTTTTTTGCATGAGATCAGATCAAAATGTACTTAAATGTCAGTACTAGTGCCATAAAGGAGGCAGGTAGTTTGTGGCTAAAAAAAGCATCTTTTTTATTAAAAGGTGATCAGATGGATGATGATAAAAGCGGGGCTGTTTAATACCTCCTCTGCTTCTCTCTTTGTTTCTGTAGTAGGTGGAAATTGGCTCTTGTATTTGCTGCCCAGTTCTCATGCTGCACGGCTGCTCTCTTCATTAAAAGGGAAGCCGCATGCTCAAAGCTGCTTCGGATTATTACCATATGTCTGCAAAGCCCAGAGCTGAGCAGCAAACCGGCTCCCATCCTACCCTCTAATTTCTTATCCCAAAATTGGACATGTGGGTCGTTTTGTGTGTGACAACGTCCCTCCCTTCCCCCGGCCGGTGCAGTACATTCTCACAGCATTTCCTCTCCCATTTTAGATGCATAATAGCAGTGCATCAGTCTTTAAGCGACACCGGGGGAAAATATTATGCCTCGACTTGATATCTAACTGCATGCCGTTTTAACCCCTGAGCTGTTTTTTAGATATTAGAAAAGCGTGTCTCAGATAAACATCTTACAATCCTTTTGGTCATTTCTCATCTCCAAGAGGCCAATGTGTGCATTGTACCTCCACAGAAATAACTGAGCTCAGTCGCCACAGAGCTGGTGCTTTCATAAAAAGGAATAAATCTGTCAGGAGACATAAAGGGCGCGGGCACTAATTAATGCAGAAAAATGTCAGCCTTTTACAGTTTGCGCAAAACATAAAGAAAGTCCACTTCTGGATGTAGGAGGAGGTTTAAAAGAGATCTTTGTGTCACCCAGTCCAAAAGCCATTGGCCCAGATTGCCTGTCCCAGCATGCATCTCACCTCTGCATGAATACAACACTTGTCTGATGGAGTGGGCAGAAAGCCCCCCTATCGCCAGGAGATCCTACACATGGATTTAACATGAGCGGCTTGCCTCACACACACACACACACAAGTTTTGTACAGTTTGAGGAACTTTGCCATGGATAAGTTCGAGGCTCAGGGAAGGCGACAGCAGAGGACACTACTTGCTGGTGGAGATAAGTTTGCAACACCTTTTAGCAGTCGGCCGCCTGTAATTTAGTCAGGAATAGCTCTGTTAAATGGATTAGAAGAAGGCAGCATTTGGTGCTTGACAGCACTTGGTGGGTGGCTTTCAGTGGATGATTAGTGGAGAACTGAAAAATCAACTAGCAGAGGCATCGAAATTAAGGTCGAGAGACATGTACTAGTGTTTTGCGTGGAGGGAAAGGAGTGTGGACCGTTCATACCACCTGTTACCAAGTTAAAACCTGGATGGCAGCGGTAAAGCTTATTCCAGGTTTAGAATCAATAACATGGTGCCCTGGAGAGGTAATAGCCACAACTTAGAATCAAACTTGGGCAGAAGGTTCAAAGCAAAGTGTTTTGAGGCTTAGCTGGATGAGGTAATTGTGCAGGTGCTGGCAGTTGGCAGAGTTTAAAGTAAAGTCAGGCTGGCAAGATATTAAAAAGATGGTTGATGGGAAGCGGTGTATTGATTGCAGAAGCCCCGTTTATTATTTTTGGGGGGTTGGGTAAAGGGCTGCTTAGATGCATAAGTTCTACATTAACACTGTTGGATGAGTTCAGTTTTAGGGCAGTGATTTGAACAGTTAGTTTTCATATCAGTTACTCTAAAGCTGGTTGAAGAAGTCATTATGTTCCTGTACTGGAAGAAGCGTGGAGCGTATGAGCTGGAGGCGCTGCCACCCTCTCTCACCCAAGTGGGAATGGAGCGCTACTCCTGGTCCTCATCCCTGGACGTCATCCATGATTTGTGTGGTAAGCTGGGGAGTATCACCTGACTAAGTAGTGTGTGTGTGTGTGTGTGTGTGTGCGAGCGAGAGAGGCTGGCCAGGGGATTAGTTCACATTTGTTTATCCATTTTAGATTTTGCGGCCTCAGAGGCCACTGGTTGAATTTGTAAAGGTTGTTTGTGGGAGTGAATATCTTTAAAACCAAACGGTAATAAATAGATAAATAAAATGTACGTGACAGTTTTTTTTTCTGAATTAAAAAATCCCATTTCTCAAACAAGTAGGATAGTTTTATTGACTCCAGCCATACAACGCATCAGTGCAGTTGGTATTTTCATCTTTATGAAATTTTCTGTAAAGCATTTTTTCCCTCCTCTCCTTATACATTTATAGTAGTCATTATATGTAGTTGTTTCTCTTTGTTTGTAAACATCGCTGACCAAATACCTGTAAAGCTATAATGCCATTCCCATGAGCCTCAGCTCTACTTTGGGTTTAGTGCTAATTAGCAAATGTGAGCATGATGACATACTAAATATGATTTGATTGCGAGCACAATACACAATGCATCTGCTAACATATACATGTTAGAGTTGTCATTGGGGCTCACTTTGTAGAGCTGGGGCCCCACGTACAGAAAGGCTGGACCCTTGGCGGTGGCCAGGGGTTTGATTCCATCCATTGATGTCACCCATTATGAAGCGTTTATGTGGGCTGCTCCGGCAGACGCCATCTTGGCAGTGCCCGACTTCACTTAACTCTCAACTAATACAAAAATGGGCAAAGAAGTGGAGCACAAACCTCTTGGTCGGTCTGTTAGTATAATTAACCATACAGAAAGCGGTATAATTCAGTGACTCAAATTAGCTGAGGTGTCGCCTAGCAGACAGCTAGTGGCTAGCTGTCACTCAAAGAAGGCACATTCTTAATTATGCAGATATTTAAGCCTCAATGTAATTCAAAGGAGTGAGTTATTTAAAAATTCACCCCTGTACTGTTGTCATGAATGGGGAAAAATAGCTATTGACACCAAAACTGTTCTTTGTACCAGGCTGTAAACATGTTTATTTACGCTGTACATTTGGGCATTTTAATGTGGATTGACTCGATTTTGGAGCCAGCCTCAGTTGGCCATGTGAGGAACTGCAGTTTTTGGCACTTGAGTTGGTTTAATTCTTCAGCTCTTGCTGATGCTGAGAACATTTAATGTGAATCAGACATTCACATTGTTGTATGTAACTTTTCTGCAAGCAGATGATCTGGTTCACTTGCACTTTTGAGCTTTAAGGATTTAAGCACCATCATGGAAAGGTTGTTTTTTTTTTTCCATTGCTCTGTTCTTCCGTGGAAAGCACTCAGTGACCTGGCAGGAAGACAGCCTCACATGAGAAAGAAGAGAGGGGAAGAGTGGATGAGACGAGCTCCACAGATGAAATATTTACCACTGAAGAAGTGCATAGCTGAACTGAAATGCTTCCCTGTCTCCTCTCAGTGCTTTTTTGACGTGGCACAGGGGCACTTGCTTTCCGCTGTGCCGCCCGATTTATGCCATTAGTGAAGGGGAAGTGATAACACAGGGCTAGGAAGGAATGTTCCTCACCCTCTCCTCCCTGCCAGCCACAGTCTTGGAAATCCGGCTACTTTCTGGTCAACTTAAGGACGGTGCCTGCTCAGGCAGACCTGGTTGGCAAAGGCCGAAAAGAGGAATGCCACAGAGGGAACAGTGAGGCTTTGATCCGTACCTTTTCACCATCTCTGTAATTAACCCCCGGGTTTCTACTGAAAACATTTCCCAACTCTGTTGGAGCTTCTCAGCTTAAAGATACTTTTGCTTTCACCAAAACAGAATAGAACCAGTCCGCATAGTAAGAGTCACAAGTTCATTCCCAGTCTTGCAACACCATAAAACTGCTGTACTTCAGCGCTGTAAGTAAATATTACAAATTTGTTCCTTTGTGAAGCTGTTTACTGTTAAATATGTGTCAACTTTATTGAAACCTATGCCTCACAAGCTAACAAAATACAAAAAAAAAATGTATGGGTAATTTAAACATTACATGAAATAGTGCATCAACAGAAATTTAACCGGCAACTGTTTTGATAATTGATCGGTTTGGTTTTAGTCATTTTCCCGGAAAATTGCTGAACATTCTCTGGTTCCAGATTCTCAATCATATTTGATTGTTTAGTGCATATTTTGTGATTGTTGACTGTTGGTGCGGCGAAACAATGATAACATTTTGTGAATTCTGGGCTCACGGCGTCTGCATGTTAGCACACTGGCGTCCGCGAGAGTTAGTGGTATGAAGTTACAGCCATAATTCATAACGTATTTTGTGGCAAGGAATAACATGGATGGACGATTTATAGATTAATTTATTTGTGGTGGCCCTCCACAATATCAACATTGCCCGCCGTGTATTAATTTTCTATTTTTAGAGGTGTGTACCCACCTCTTGTTCTTGCACAAACACTATGTTTCCCACACATGAAATTGACTTTGGCAGGACGCCCAGGTGTATTAAGCTTATTAGTGCCCCTGGTTTCTGCAATGTCATTTGGCACAATGTTGGATCGTGTCAGTAGACAGGAACAAAACAAACAACAAAAAGCCTCCGGATGCGGCTTACCTGCTGTTTTGAACACAGAATCGTGCTTTTAAAAAAGGTCAAAAAAGTTGTGTTTTTTGCCATCTTTATAAAACGTACGGCCGAGAAGAAAGTCAAGAAAGAAAGAAAGTGAACAGGGCAGACATACAGGGAGAGACGCACAAGAGGCTGGCATGGCAGCCTGGCACACACTGCTGTTAATCAACATAATTGTTAGTTGGAGGTCGAGGTAGTTTCACTGGCAACACATACAATAATTAGATTTTTGAAGTGTGAACATGTATAATTTTACTTCCTAGCACATCATATAGATCAGGAGACGCCACCAAATATGAATACCATGATTTTACATCCTGTATTAACTTGGTTAATGAAAAAAAACAACAACATAATTCTTTACTACCGTAATGGTTCAATCTGCACATTGTCTGGAGAAGGGATGTGGACTGGGTGTTGCTGTCTCTTTAGGTAAGCACACGCATTTGAGTAGAGGTTTTAGTGGAGTTTCAGATCACGGATTTATATCGGCTCTAACCGCCTGCCGTACAACTACATTCACCAGGTCAGCCCAAAATACCAGGATACGTGCACACACTGGAATATGACTCAGGCCATAGTCAGCCACGGGTTCCAGTAACAGCAGAACATGCTTCTGTTTTGCTTGGACTTTAGCACCAATAAAGCCCATATAAGTCTGACCCAAAAAGGTCACACGATTATATAACGAGCTCGTACTTGACCAATTACTGTTCTTCCTGACATAAATGCCCTAAAAAATTCAAGATATGCAGTAATCTCCTCATGACCCCTCTTAAATATGGTGACAGGGTATTGAGTTTTCAGCTAATACTCTATTGTAATGTAACGGGTCATGTAGACCCCAGGTATGCATGGAGAGAATTGAGAAGGCTCTATTTTTTTTTTTTTTTCCAACAGTCATTGTCATAACTCTAAAATGAGTCGGCAGAATAAATCATTCTTTGTTTTTCTCCATCTTGTAAATTGAAAGATTTTGACCGCTCCTCTTCCCTTCTCTGGAACAGTTTACACTTGTTGTTCTGTGGTTTTCAGTTTTATACATGGGGACCTTGGGTTTGCTCAGATGTGGTGGAGGAGGGAGAAAGATGGAGGGTGAGGGGGGGGG
>JBBPCS010000480.1:14647516-14660370 GCA_037974645.1 Hollardia meadi | reverse complement strand
GAGTTTTTATTTTGGCCAATGACCCACTTTATATACTTGAGGGGGGGGGGGGTTATGAGAGTGTGTGATGCACATGTGTGTGATTCAACTACTATGGGGCTAAAACAACATTAAGCAGGAGGGCTGTGTCCTGCCCCCACTGCCAATGAATCCTTTGCATTAGAAACGGCTGCAACCTGCTTGTGTTGTAACTTCTGCTCACTTGGCCCGGACTCATTCACCTGCAGAGGAATACTGCGCAGTTTCACTGGTGAAGGTTTGGGCTGTTATTTACTGAACGGAGCCTTTTCGGTGTCGGCATTCCCCAAGTGCGATTTTATGTTTGAAATGTAATGTTAGATCTTTTTGGTTTTTTGGTAACATGCTAAGTAACGTTTCCTGTAAGATAGGAATAAATAAACACATGCTTTTATGTTCTGTCATTAAAATTTGGTAACTAAACTGTCCTCAGTTTGAATGACACCAAACAGAAGAAATCAGCCTGTCTTACCTGTAACCTGCCGTCTGTCTTGACAGCTCCTTTTTCCTGGAGTTAGATGAGAAGATTGATACCACTCTCATATCTGTCCATCGAATATGGATTTACAGACACTTAGCGTAGCACATTTCCTCGCAGAGAGAAGTGGATTTCCTGAGTCCGTCACGTAACCCCCCTTAAAATTGCAACTTGCTTTTGACTTTCGTGACCCTTGGACAGAGCTAGCTTTATACAGTTATACAGGATACAGTTCTGTGTGCTCATATGTTCACGTGCCTGGCTTTTATGTGCATGGATTTTGAGACAAATGAAACGCCATAGAGGTGCTCCATTTCTTGCTCTTTATTCGTCTTTTGCCTCTTTTATGGTGCAGCTGACGCAAGGTCTGCTTTCTCTTTGGAGCTTTGAATGCATTCAGGTCAGCCCTATTGACCATACAGTAGACGATCAATCTTCCCATCCATGTCTCAGCAATCGAAGAAATTGAATCCTATACTAACTATTCCTTTGAATTTTCCATGGCATTAACAAAAGCGAATGTTAACGGGCCAGTAATCATGTCTGTCCCAGTTGATGTTAACCCAAACATGGAGAGGATTCTTTTGATGGTGGCTTCATAGCGACCGCCAGGTAAAATCTTAAAATATACTATTATCAAATGATTATTGATAAATTGTTTCAGCTCTAAATTCCATTGGAAAAAATGCTGCAGATGACCTACATTAAAATATATTTAGTTTGCTATTATTATACTACAGTATAACAATAATAATTTATATAACAACAGTACAGTCAGACACATTCCTTCTTATCTGTATTTACCTAGTCTTTGTGAAATTGATTTTGGAGACAGAGGATATGTAGTAGATGACGTGTAGTAAGTTTCATTCATTAATCTTGAGACTAGATTTTTATTTTATTTTTTTAAATTTTGCACATATTTGACAATGGCTTGTGCAAGAAGCATATTTTACGCATCAAGACATTTCCAAGTTAAACAGAAGTATTCTTTCCTCCCATCTTGCTCAGGCGATCAATCAGTTGATCAGTCCATCTATTAGCGGGACCATCCTGATAGGCCAGAGATCCCTACCTGCCCTTCTTTCACACAGGACCTCCTTATCTTCTTGTCTACTCATTCCTCATTTATGTATTGCATGGTCTCACATTTCTGTCTGCCTGTTCCCCCGTGTGTGCTGATATGGCTGTCTCTTGCCTGCCTGCCATCTGTGTTCGTCTCGCAGGAGTCTTTTCATAACTATCTCCTGGCAAGGAGGCGCATGTCACATTACGTACAGCGTGGAGGGGCTCTTAAAAACATGATGTGAAAATGAGGAGTGAGGTCTGAGCAAACAAAAGAATAATCTCACCCTCTCTTCATGTGCCATGATGCGATCTCACCAAATAGAGGGCAGAGTGAAGCATTCTTAACATTCCTCATAAAATCGTGTGCAGGCTCACCGCTAAATGTTTGTGAAGCTCGGCTCAGCCTCTCCTGGCCTCAACGTGGAGCACTGGTGAGGCTCTGAGGGAGGCGGCGGTGCGAGAGGAGATGAAGAGCGCGACTAGTGAATACAACAATGTGGTAACAGAAGACCTGGTATTGGGAGTTTAATATTTAATATCGGCTTGCATCTTTAGAGATCTTTTTTAGTCTCCATCGAAATGCACAGGTGCAATTGACTGTTCACTAAGCTCATCCCTCTTTCTTGCTTTCCGCTGTAGCACTAAATCTATGCAATGTACAATGATAACAGTGACAAATTTAGCACTCATAATTCAAAGTAATATTTGAAACTATGGCCCCTTGACCTCTTACAAAAATAGGCCTCTCATGTGAGCAACGACGGTCAATTTGGCTGATATCGCTGCTGTAGCTGGCACATTTTATCAGCTATAGCCGGCTAGAATGTGTGGCAATAGAGTCGTGGAGGCATTCACTGTGCAAATGGGAGATGAGCATGCACACCTGGATAAATCTGTCCACATGTACACGGGTATTTTTGAAAACGTAGTGTTTTCTATGCGTTTTGGCCTTTCGTCCACACGCAATATGCGTTTTAGGTCACTGAAAACTGAGCTTTTGCAAAACTCCTTCCAGGGTGAAGATTTTCAGAAACTCTGGGATTTTTTTTTTTTTTAAACGACGCGGAAAAACCCTGCTTTGAAAAATACCCCTATATGTGTGGACAAGGCCTAAATCACCAACTCATTTCATGCTGGATAATCGTGTTTATTGTGCTCATTTTTTTTTTCTGTCATAGCTACGACAAATGTGCCCAGCTGCCGCTGAATGCCTGAGAGCTACAACTAATGCATATATTCATTATCAATTGGTCTATTAATTATGTTAATTAATAGTTTCCCAGAGTATGAGGTGACATCTTAAAATGCGTGTTTCGTTTTATGACCTGCTGTCCAAAGTTTAAAGGTATTTAATTTACAATAATATAATACAGAGAACAACACAAATCACAACATTTGATGAGCTGGGAGGCACATATAGCATTTTTTGCTTAATTAATTAATTGTTGTTGGTTAATTTTCTGATAGACTGGAATGCTCCTTATAGTTCCCTTGTAGCTAGCACACAAAGAGTTAACACTAAGAAAAGAAAGTGCCACTTCATTAAAACAAAATGCAAAACGCCTGACTCATTTCCACTTTCAAACTACGTTCATTGTTGCATTATGGTTACAAAATGAGGAAGTAGAGATTGACAAGTTGGAATACTTGGTCTATCTTGCGTGTTCAAGTGTGCATCATTTCGAACTTGCCCCCGCTGCCGTGGCTTATTTATGGGTGCCTAATGGGTCTTTGCCCCAGGCAGTGTCTCTCTGTGGTGAACAAACCAGCAGAGAGCTGCATAGATGGGATGCTCCGCTGTCTCTTTAGTGTGCAAGCTCATTGTCTGCTGTCACGTGTGTTCGTGTATAGTGTGTGCTTGTGTTTGCTTTTGGCTTAATCAGCACTGCTGAGTTCAGGGATTCCAGTTCATCAGAGAGAGAAAGGGGGAGCGTCAGCAAGATATGAGCAAGTAGGAGAGAAGATGGAGCTTCAGCAGATAATGCAACGGTTTTACGATAGGACGGGATGGTCAGGTAGTCAAAAAAGGGCAAAACGTTTAAGGGGCTGAGGAGAGGCTTGAGTCTAGGACAGTTGAAAATAGAGTGGATTTAAGGTTATGTTGTGTTGTCATTTTAAAAAAAAAAATCAAGTTCAGATGAAGGAGAAACGCGTAGCCCACATTCATGTGGTGCATGACACGCTAAGATCACTTCTCGATGTATTGTTTACTGTAACAAAGTTGTATTTTAGTTTTATTCACAATTTCTCCATCGATTGTGTCAAATCCAAAGTGCTAAAGTTGCAATTTATAAGATATGGCCGTAATTTTAGTTTGAAACATTAAAAAAATGAACTAACATCATCAACAGAGTGTGAAGAAACAGCAGTGTTGATGTTGTGTCAAAGACGTCTATGTGCTGGGTTGCTGAGATATCTCCTGAAGTTAGTGTGCTAACTTCATGCTAACCAGCTAGCCGTGGTCCGTCTTGTCTCATAATACCACTTTGTTCCTCTAGAGGCGTCCGATAGCAGCCTGTAGTTTCAGCTGGGAAATTTATACGAGCCAAGTTTCACAAGCTCTCTTAGCGTTTAGTCTAATAAGTAAACAAAACAAACTCACAACATGTCAAGAAAGGAAATATTCTTACACCTATTTTCCTTACTAACAGAAAAATACAACCATACTCCTTTTTTCTTTTACCGAACTAAGATGAGCTTAATTGCCACTTTAGCTCATCCTAAAACACACTCGCCAAAACCGTCTTGGTTTGTCTTTCCACAATCACATCTGGTTTGGTTGAAACATGCTGTTTTCACTCGCTGCTGATGCATGACACTCTCAGTTAGTTTAGTTTGTTGTCCTTTCGGAAATTCTCTTTGTGTCTGCAGCAACAGTCAGACAGCCGCAACAAAACAAAAGACATTACAATCGAGGACAGACATTAACAACAAAGTGCTCCACAACAACATCACCAACAATGAAGAGAGTCTCTCCTGTCTCCGTCTTCTCGCCTCCGGAGTCATAGTCCTCGTCTGAGCTGCTGTAAATCACCTCCATACTGTATCCCCTCTCGTCAAACTGGCCTCTTCCGGTCTTGGAGGCTGTGGAGCTGAGCCCCTTGCCAGTGATAACTCCCCCGTGATCCAAGATCGCAGTCCCAGCACAATCCATTCAGCTATAGGGCTAACTTAGCTAAAGGTTGCTAAAGCTACAACCAAAGATGACTACAGCAGACAGTATATTGAGCAGCAGTTGGTGGTTAGTATACACTGGTGATATGCTGAACCTTACATTTTTGGAGGCACCTTTGAATTCTGGACATATTTTACAAGTTGCGCTTTAATAGAGGATGCCGACGGTGGATTTTTACGAACTGGTTCTTCTGGATCCATTACCAAGTTGGTAATTTCGCAGATGTGTGTATTAATACGAAAAAAATAATGTAGTCACTTCACTTATTAGCTACTGTTCTAATCTTATTTTTTTATGTTAGTCTTGAAGTTGAGTTTTAGTTTTTAAACTTGTGATACTTGATTTTGTGGCTACCCTGGGCAGCAGAAAAAAAGCTACAGAAACATTAACATGTTATCACCTTTTCAGCGAATATGTATATATAATAACAGTTCATTTAGCTGATACAGAGCGACATTAGCACTTATTTGTTTCTTTCACCGTGATGAATGTATGTCATGTGTGAAGTCTCGCTGTGGTGAAGAAAGTTCTGCCCCTTTGGGAAACACTCCATAAAAGCTGGAGGCTCCCTCTGCAGCCTGCTGCTTGTAAACCCTGAGGGAGCCATTAGCTTGAGGCCCGCTTGGCAGAGGCCACAGTCCCAGCTACCAGGAAGCGCGTCTCAGCCTTCTTCCAACACAGCTGAGACACAACACAGACTTTTTTTTTCCCTCCTTTCCTGCAAGGTGGTCAAACTTTGACAAAATACTCTCTGCCTCTAAGGAATTGTTGAAAAGTGTTTAAATGTTGTTGGGTTTTTTTTAGCTAACTAGCGGCTGGCTCTAAAGATAGCAATGACGGTTGTTCCACCACTTCGATTCCGACATGAAATATCTCAACAACTATCAGATGGATTGGCGTGAAATTTGGTACAGACATTCTTGGTCCACAGAAGACGAATCCTACTGATTATGGTGATCTCCTGATATTTCATCTAGCACCACCAGCAATTTAAAAAAAAACTTTTTCTGTGAAATATCTCAATATCTATTTGATGGATTAGCACAAAACTGTAAAGACTGTCATGGTTCCCAGATGATGAATCCGTCTGACTGGTGGCTTTTCTTTTAGTACCATCAGCTGTATGGTATGTCTTGACAACTATTAGATGGATTACCATGACATTTGGTGCAGACATTCAAGAGTTGTAACATCTTTGGTTATATCATCAGGTCAAAGTGTGTCCAATATTTAATTTTAACTGAAATCCAATGACATTCCTATCAGCCTATGTTGTAATTCAAATCATAGCATGCTAACACTCTAAACTAAGTCTAAACTTTACACCTGCTAAACTTGAGAAAGTTAGCGTTGCCATTGTGAGCATGTTAGCATTTAGCTCAAAGCATCACTGTGCCTAAATACAGTCTCACAGAGTTGCGAACGTGGCTGTGGACTCCTTGTTTTTGCTCCCATTGAGGAAATGCATTGGTTGACAGGTTGACAGGTTGACCCTTCCCTCCACAGTGGGGAAGCCATGGGCTCTCTGGTATGCACCAATTACAGTGTTTTTCGCTCTTCCCCACAAGCACCCTTGGCCTGTGAGTGTAGCTGTAGCCAAGTGGATGACTCAAGGTGACTTGTTTCTCTACGCCAGCTCAGAGAAGGGCCTCAGCTGTTTTATTGTTTCTCTCATGGTGACAAATTATTGTTTGAAGTTTGCCTTAAACTTCATCCATTAAGTGACTTTGCTTTCTAGCAGCAGCCCTCTATTTCTGATGATTTATTAATAATATTACATGTGTGTCTTGGCCAAATAGGGAGAGGTGACATTGAAATGAACAGGTTATCTGATCTCGCTGGAAAGGTTTTACTACAAAGTCATGTCACGCTCAGAAACTGGACACTTTTTGGAACTAGCACCTTTACTGTCCGTCCCAACCCCACTCCCCACCCTCCCCCAGCTCTTTCTGCTCCCCTTCCTGCACTTGTATTCGCTGTTTTTCTCATTAGGAACACAGATAAATATCGGTGTGCGCTCAGGGCCTCTGTTATGATATCTTTATCGTGTGTGTACACGGAGAAGATGTAGACTTAAACACTGCCTTTTATCATACTCACAATGCAACGTCGGCCAACTAGTCAAGTAGATTTTAGAGGTTTATTTGACAATGGTGATTTGTTACTGTGGAGTGGAGTACAGCGAGCTTACCCACGATGAGTGCACTTTCGTACAACAAACAGAACGGGGCTTCCTTTCATTTGCTCCATTTTCTTCCTGTCTCTTTAGTCGTTATTCATTTCTCTCTGATCTCCTCCCAACAGCACACCCCACCCTCCTGCCTCTGTTTACCTTTTCTTCAAGAAATCTCTTTAACCAGAGTTGTCTTTTTTCATTTTATGACATGGCTTCTTGGTCCTCTATTACCGTGTGAGAGTGTTTCTTGTGCTCATAGTCACTCTCCTCCCCTCTTTTTCACTCCGTCCTTATATAAACACAGGCAGTAACTTCAGTATTCCTGTCTACAATGTGTTTTTACAGCTTCACTAAGAAAGGTGTGTTAATGGATGTGTAGCTGGCTGGGTGGCTGGCTTGGTGTTTTAGTGATAAAGAGACATATTAAATTGACTTGTGTGTTCTGTTTCAGATGACAAGCCCGTCCAGGAGGAGGACTGGGTGGTGTGCCAGCACCCTGAGTGTCCTGAGCGCCGGAGGGCCTCTAAGGTAAGACCCTTAAACCCGCCAGGTCAACTAAAAGGTCTGTGCAGGGACTGATTTGACTGACAAGTACGGCTTATCTTCAGTGTCTTTATGTCCTTGAAAAGCTTAAAGTCTCTTAAGTCCTTTTTGCTTCACTTTAAGTCTCACTTAAAGGAAAAGTCTGACATTTTTGGGATAAATATCTTAATTTGCTTCCTTGCAGAGAGTTAGATGAGATTAATACAACTCTCCTCGGTACAGTAAATATGAAGCTACAACCAGCAGATTGTTAGCTTAGCATAAAGAAACATTAGCATAATCAACTGAGAGACCGACTGACATTTCAGTTTTTGTACAAATTTAACAAACAAGATATAAAGTGTTAATTAGTGAACTTCAGGGGTGCTGTCAGGTGGATTTTTTTAAATTATTTTTTTTACGTTGGATAGACCCAATGTAGCTGTCTCTAGTGTTTATGTTCTGAAAAGTTAACTAGCTATAGCCTTAAATTAAACAGACAGACACGAGAGTGGTATCAGTCTCATTACAGTTTCTGTAAGAGCTTGATTTTCATTTTCATTATAGTTGTAAAATACCTCTTATATTTTCTGTTTAAGTGACAGTAGAAAAGCTGTGTTTTTCAAGTATCTTTGGGCATTTTATACATTTATTAGACAGTGGACAGTAGAAAAGATGGGACTAAATGAGGATGGAAAGAGAAAGATGGGGAACGACACGTAACAAGGGTCCCCAGTCAGATTCGAAACAGGGACATTGCGATTAGAGACAGTTCTTTCGTTTCAGCAGATGCCCAAAAATGACATGTTCAAGGGACAAAAACCATAGCAATGCAAATGAGGGAATAGATGGCGAAGTCCCTCCCTTTCTGTTATCCACAATGGGACGTTGTTTCGGCAAAAACATGTATGGTCAAGAAACTTCAACTTGGTTAAGTTGCAAAATTATCCTTTAAATTGTGTAATTCATGGCACAATTCAAATGTAACAAAATATTATTTGTCTCTCGCCATTAACTACATATTTCTTAAGAAATAAGGTCCCTTGGTTGTCCCCAGGAAGGGGAGGGATTTGCCTTTCTATAGTGAGTTGTTAACTTGTTATGGAGCCACACAGTGTGCAGATAGAGGAGGTCGGGGTGGTTGGATGGGTTGACAAAGCGTCAGACTTTGCCTCAGGACACTGCTGTTCATCTCCTGTGTCCTACCGACAGGCAATATTGGTTTCTTTAAACTATGACCACACTCATTCCTGAATCCTAACCAAGTGGTTATTATTGTCACCATGATGACAAACATCCCCTGATCTTAACCAAGTAGTTATTTTAACCCAAATCATGAGCTTTCCTTAACCCTAACCAAGTCATTTTGTGCCTTAAACTAACCAAACTTTAACCTTAAAAATGCTTTTTTTGGCAACTGTGATTTGCAATGGTTTTGGGAGACAAATAATGACACCTTAAACCACCAGCACACTTCAGAAAACCTTTTTTTTATAGTCACTCAAACAGGAACTAAAAATGAAAACGTTAGTGTTGCACAATATCCTGGAGCTTTTACTTGAGTAGCGGCTTTTAAGTGGAAATGGCCTGTTGGAGGAATCATGGCTTGTTGTTTTGGAACTGTTTATGGAGTAGTACATGGGTATTGTGCAGTGCAGGTCTGTAATGCATAATATATTAACATTTAACCCAAGAAATATAACCACAGATTAGTAATTTGCCCTGATATGTATGAAATAAAAATGAGGCTTAGGTAGTATGAAGCCAGTATTGTTTTAGTTTCAAGTATTGTTTCGATGTCGAGTGTCTTGATACTAAACTTGGAATTGGTATCAAAGTCAGAATTTTGGTATCGTGGCAACATAACTGACTTTTGTCCCTATAGCTCCCGTTGGTTCCCGCTAAGCTTTTGGCCCTCGTCGGATGTCCCCAGAGGTTAATGCATCGCTCTTATATTGCAATACAACACATTGAAGGTGAAGCAGTCAGTGGCAAAGCTGCTTTTTTTTTTCCTTTTAGGCGTTAAAAGGGGCGTGATTGTCGGGGCTCTGTGTCTGGCCACTAGACTGTGAAATGAATTATTCCTTTGAAGCCACCGGTTTCTGAAAACGGGAGTCTGGCCAGAAGACCAGTGGAAACCAACAGAGTGTCTGGTCTGTCTGTCGGTCTCTCCGCTGTTTTGGTTCGTCTCCCCTCCTGCCACTGGAGCTGGGGATTAGATGGATTTTCCCATTGAATCAAGATGTTGTCCCTTGCTGTCCTCTCTGCAGAAACAATTTAAAGGGAAAATGACAGAGAGAAAAGATGGTGAATTCAGTCGGCACAAGTAGAGAGAGAGAGAGATGGTTATATATAGTTTTTCTCCATGGCAACTGAGAATAATAAAGTGGGGGAAGAAGAGAGAGCCAAAGAGCTTAACCTGAGCTATCTTCACTGACTCTTTCCCTGCTCCTCACCTTATTGAGTCTCCCAATCTCTCTTTTCCTGGCCTCCTCTCACATGACAAGGTCCCTCCTTTTTTCTAAGACGTGTTTGCAGAGTTGTGAACGAAACACAAGGTGAGTTCATGAGTTATGTTTTAGAGGAATGTGTATGCATTTGTGTTTATATGACCTGCTGGTGGGGAGGCAGTTTGTATGACCTGCACATGGGGGGAGGCAGTGTGGGACAAAACCATGTCTGACGCCACCATTCTCCTTGGTCAGGGTCAGAGTTGATGTAAGGAGTTATGTAAGGAGATTAGGGAAAGACTTGTGGCCCAGTGTGGACTGGGACAGATGGATAAAGAGGATGAGGGGCACTGGTTGGCAGTAGATAGAGAGTGGGCAAAAAGACAAAGAAGACCAAAGAAGAAATTACTTATCAGCAAATAACATATTAAACCATACTTTAATTTGATTTTTATGTGACGATTCTCATGTTAAAAACTTGAGTTGATGAAACATAATATTTCTGATAACAGCTCTTCAGATTTACTAAATTGTGGAAAGCAACTAAGCAAAGCAGACTGTAAACACGACATCGGCATAATATCACCTTATAAAGGTTATATGGTGAGTTTGTTTTATATTAATATTCTACTTACACATCCAGCAGATAAAGAGCAGCATTAGCGTTCATTTGAAGTCGTGTTTCTGGCCATCTGGGAGATTTAAGTCCAATATTCACTCTTTTCGTACCCAGTTCTTTACTTGCTAAATGCTCCTATATGTTCACCGGCTAGTTGCTGACTTTGTCTGTCTGCTGTTTGCTGCTGGACTCGTAGCGTGAGAGCGGTAACAGCAAATCAAAACATTAAAGTTGCACATTATACAAGCCAAACAATGAGCTGAAAAACACTATTAAACTCCGTAGAGCTGAGGGTGATAATTGTCGCTACAAGGCACCCCTTTCACAAACGAATATTCATTTGTTCCATTGTTAACACCTAAGTGTTGCCTTCAAGCCCTTGCTAAAGGGCTAAAGTTCACACAATGCTGATTAAGCCAATCACCACCAGATAAATATCTCTTTATTTCACAGTATACCAGAGTTTTTAAACTGGTCTCTGTGGCGACTTTTCCGCGCTGGCTCACCGGTAGCGATGCGTTTTCGCAAAGATTGGTTTTCCAGAGCAGAAGAGGGGAGAAACCGTAGCGACGGAGTAGGCTTCATTATGGGCTACAGGCTACAGCAACTAGAATTATGTCGGAGTCTGTGGCTTTTTAAGCATGATAACAGTGTTTGTGTAGTTATTCTCACTGCCAGAAGGGGGAGACAGAAGTTCCTCACTGCAGGTTTAATATAAAAATCTTTATTGTAGCAACTTTAAACATTTTACTGCACTGAATGAAAGAATGACTTATTTTCAAGGTCAAACTCCAGACTCAAATACCAGCAGCTCAGCTTAGCATAATGTCCAATGTCTTAGAATACAGGTATTATTATAATACAATCTTAATTAGTGTCTAAAAAGCCACATTATACCTACTTTGATTTAACAAAAAAAAATTCCAGGGGGTGGTGAATCATTTTTATTGGCACTCTGTATTTTCTTAGAGTTCACTCTTTCCTCCAATTTATTTCTGCAAAATGCTGAAGTTATAAAAAAAAAAAAGTCTGAATTCAGACAGTCAAACCCAGTTAAACTGTTTCTTGGCTATGTAGTCAGTAAGAAGTGTTGAATGAATGGAAAATATTACGCACATGTTTATATTTTAGCATTCATTAAATTATTGCAACATGATGCCTCAGTGTATTTTTTTAGCACTTAACTCTTCATCGCTTCACCCCATAATGACCTTCTCTGTCCCAGTGAAGGCGGGATATTTCGAGATGTCACAATTCCTAATATTTCTGGTGATTTTAGCACTTTGAAATGTGAAATAAGTACAGTGATGAGGTGAGTCATGATAGTTTCTGGACTATAAATAAAATGAAATCTATCGCGCAGCGTAATCGTTTCTGACAGTGTGTTTCTCATTTGGCTCATTCTTGTGGCTGTTGCTCAGGAGTTACACGTGTATTGCCTGTAACAAGCTTTGAACAGCAGGGGGCGATGTCATAACAAGCCTGACCCACAGGGCTCGCTCTGTTGCTTATCCCCCTCAAGAGCTGTCTCTCTCACTCTGCATCTGCTTCTCAAGGGAGAGGCACATTTCTTGGGACATAAATATGCCTGACTTTAGCCCACTCCACCCAATGAACAGATTTAGATGCATCAAAGAAGGAATTTTTACTCAGAAAATGAAAAACATTAAAAACTTTTAAATTTCATTTTAAGAGTTGTTGTTTTAGTTTTTTTTATATACTACGAATAGCCTCTTTGATTAGCCGGTGGCTTGGCAGCAGGACACAGAGCAGACACAAACACAGGCAGACAGACAGAGAGAGAGAGAGAGAGAGAGAGAGAGAGAGAGAGAATCTTAGGCCAGTCCTGCACTGCATTTAAACCATTTTATTCCCAGACAGGCCTGCCTTTGGTCTCCTACTGCCATATATCAGCTCCCGACAGGGCTGCGTCTCCTCCAGTCTCAGCATGACTGGCCTGGAACTGAATGAGTTCACCTGAACCATAATTTACTGAAATCACACCAGGTGTCAGCCTCTGTACTTGTGCTGCCGTCGCTCAGCACTGTCACACACACACATTTCACAACAGCACGCAGAGGCCTTAAGATGGCCCGACATGTGTTTCCAAGAGGGCTTGCTGGTGTATTTTGATTCTCTGGTGCGGGCTTTAGCAAGCCAGGGGGATTTAACATCAGCCTGCAGGTGTCCAACTGGAAGATGACGTTCAATCCAGAGTTAGCTCTTGGTTGAGTTGGTGGGATTCATTTCAAATTATGCAGGTTAGGGTTCAATGCTAGTCTGAGCTTGCTCCCTGGATCTAGACTCCCACATGGAGAGGCTTATTATCCCTGATCGGGGGGGGGGGG
>JBBPCS010000480.1:14634342-14647506 GCA_037974645.1 Hollardia meadi | reverse complement strand
CGCCCCCCCCCCCCCCCCCCTTCACTTCTATCCCTGTCTTCTCCATTTCCCTCCCTCCCTTTGACAAGACAGGACCAGACAAGACAACTTGTAAGGTGTGGATCGCCTTGGCAACGGGCCCCTCCCAGCCCTAACAGCTGGAGGCACAGGGATAATGTAAAGAGAGTCTTGGTTTGACAGAGACTGAAAGGATGAAGAAAGGTTTCAGTCAGTTGGCTTTGACTTTTGGGCTCCCTCTGTCTGTAAATACATTTCAATAATCCTGTTTTTATGCAGATTTTCAATTTTGTGCATAAAACTGGAGTGAAAATGGCAGAAATTCAAAACGAAGTTGAAACATAGCATTGTTGTTTTTTTTACGGATGTGGAGGTGGAATAGTTGATTTTTAAAAAATGTGGTGGAAACAGACTTTAATAAATCCTGACATACGCGAAACATGGGACTTTTTTGTGACTCATGGATCTGCTCCATTGAAGAGACAAAATATGGCGTCAGATCAGATCTGTGTGTTCTCGATGAGGAGAATATAACATTCATAACATAAATTCATGTTTTCTACCATTTGGTGTTTGACTGGAGTTCTTTTAATTCTGTCATCTCCTTATATTCTCTTCTTCTGCAAAAATTTAATGGTATCCGAGTGGAGAATTGGCACCACCACATGTTTACGTTGATGTACGCAACTCCTAATATTTACATAATGACAGTGAATGGAAATATGCCTTCATTAGCATTTTTATTTTGCCAGTTTTCTGGAAATTCTGTTAAAATTTGTGCTGCATTTTGGTGGAAACCTGGCTTGTGTGTCTCATGCCGTTACTCACTCCTTATGTCCGTCGTGTTATTTGTTGGCTTCCATGCTCTCTTTTGTCTTTTTATCCCTTTCAATTACATATTATGAATAATCCTGTGCTGATGTTTCAGAGGAAGTGATATATTAGTCAGACAAGCACCGACGCACTCCTGTCATGTACCTTGCGCAGAATCACTTAATTACACTTGGTTGAATCACTTAACCTTCAGCCGTACAGTTTTTTTTTATAGTTTCTAGTTTCTTTTCAGGCTTGTTTTTGCTTTTTTTATTATATACATTCAACTTGCTTGGCCGAAAATTCTCACCTAGCTGACACTGACAGGGAGCTGCTAAGGCTGCTAAGTAAACACTCTCATTGGGCTGGATGCCCACTTTCTGTGTGTCAAGAGGCTGAAGGGTGCTGAAGGTATTATGTGCCATTTACTGGTAGAGATGGATTAAGTTCTGGGTGTCATGCAGCTACACTCTGCCTCCCATCCGCCCGATTGTGGTCCACCCTTCAGCCTGCAGGGTGGGAGCAGTCAGTCACTCAGCATGTGTGGACAGTGGAAGTATTTAAAACAGCTGTGTGTATTCTCTTAGTATCTGCCTCTCGTCCTCGTCCTTCTTGTTCTTTGGTTCGTTTAAGGGAATGTTGTGTTCATGTTTAAAGAGGTCCTGGTGGACTAAACTGCCAGACATCTTATGGCTCATGCCTTTTTCTCTCTTTGCAAATATTTCTATCGTCTTCAAATGTAAGCTGTCGCAGGTGATTTATTCAGAACGGAAAATGCAGCATGTTCACCAGTTTTGCGTGATTGCTACCCACATGCATTTCTCCCAGCTTGCATTGTACTTGAGTGACTGCAGACTACAGAGTCTTCAAATGAGTTCCCTGGGGGAAAAATGTAAAAGGACGTGACCTCAGCTAAAACTGTTAAGTTATTGGAAAGTTTACTTTATGAAGTAATGCAAGCTCCCTAATGGAAACGGTTTGTATTGCTCTAGTGACTCTGGAGTCATTTAGACACCAGGCGAGCTGAGGAAAAGTGATTAGGTAACTTTTCAACAGGAAACTGACCGTTGAGATACTCTGGTGTTAATTTGTTTATGAAGGGAAGGGTGAACGTACATGGTCTTTTCCAGCTTGTCATTCCCTGCTTCACATGTGCAGAAGTAGTCCTTAACTCAGCAGCTGCTCAGTGGATGGTTTTTATGATGATAGACTGACTATAAGTTGGGGTTTCATCTTTTTATTTTCAGTTGTTATGACTAAAGCAACTTCATTCAGGGTTCTTCTGTACAGGAAGCAGCTGTAAGATCAAACTAGGAAACCATAACATTCTTGAACATAGTTAAAAAGTCACTTGAGTGCTGTGTGGCAAAGCTTCATGCTAAGATTTGTTCAGCACACTCAGTGCTCATCAGCCTCTGGCTGCCTACAGAGTTTGGTGAGACTCACTGCTGCAGTTTGGTTAATATTTGGACTACTTTTAGTGTATCTCAGTGTTAATGATTGTTTGAATATTGATTTGTCTCCAGGTTCTTTTGACGTATTCCAGAATCTATATGTATTGTTAGATTTTGGTTTATTTACCAAGTATTAACTTGGTTATTACATTACATAAAGAAAAATATGCCGTCATTTTTTAATCGGCTTAATGTAGCCTCCAACAAAACTGTATTTTGGAAGGAGAATAAAATAACCTTTGTGCAGTGATTAAACAAAAGTGAGAGTCTACAGCCATGCTTATGGCTCCGTGAGGCTATACTTAGTGGTTCTTTATGGTAACATTGGCATGCTTCTATGCTCAGTTGTTGAGACTGCTCACTCAAAGCCACAAATGTCAAACTGATGGTTGACTGACCTACCGGCAGGCCAACATTAAAGGATTTGGATACACATGCCAGATTAAGTCAGCATTTTATGGCCCAGTTGGCTGAGGGGCCATACACTATACCAGACTTTAATGAGACCTGTAAACTATTCCAGTAAAGCTGAAATACATTCAAAAATCATTACAAACGTATTATGCGGTGCATCCAGGAAAAGTGTCTTCAGACACGTTTTATGTGAACCTTAGAGTGTTTCATTTAGTGGAGAAAAAAAAGCAGTCTGGGTCAGACTGACTGGTCCTCGCTTGCATTTTAGCACTGTTAATGGTCTCCCTGTTAGGATCCAGCTTGTTTTTCGTGACTGACCAGTCTCCATGAACTGCCTGAGTTTGAGAAACATCTTTGTTTACCTCATATTTTTGAATCAGCTATATGAACCATGTGTTCAGTTTACAGAAGGTTGGCTTATCACAACCCATTCATGAGACGTTTTGTAAACAATTTCACTACATGGGGAAACTGAATTGATCATCAGTCTTGCTTATGGATAAGCCTGTATGTATGTTAAGTGCCAGCTGGCCTCTTTGCACTGCACACGTCACTTTTTTCTTTTTAAGTTTATGTAACGCAACACATTGAGTTTATTCTGTCAAAGAAGACAAACTCAGACGTGGTATGTTTATGTGGCTATTTCTCTCCAGTGGAGTAAGACTGGATCCCAGCCACCCCAGCAGGCTACAACAGGCTGGCAGCTCTCTCTTGTACAGACACTCAAGGACTTCATCAGCTGTGAGCCAATCACAGTGTCTTCCGCCCAGCTGTACTTTTCCATCCCTATGGGATGTGATAATCCATGAAGAGAAGGCGATGACATTGAGACAGTGACTCATTTTACGTCAGATCACAGTTACCTCAGCTTAATGGGGACCTAAATATATGGCGATTGCTGATTCTAGATTCCTATTTAGTGGAATACGTAGTTTTGTTTATTACCTTGGAAAATGTGTTTCAACAACACCTGCTGACTCTGAATTGTGTTTGATCAAACCAAACGCTTAATAGCTTCAAAAGAATGTGATTTTTTAAAATAAGACTACATGACTTTTCAAAGAAGAGTCATTTAAAATGCACCCCTGGTAAACTCAGTAAATTCATTTAATTAGCTCCTGGACTTGGTCCCAGTAGCTAATGGCTGCTACTGTCAGCCAACGTTAGCAGACTTTAAAAGATTGCTTTTCTAAGTAACATTGGTGAGCCAGTTTGATGACTTTGACTCATCTCCACTTCGCCTCTACTTTTTAATATTGCCACAGACACACAAAAGTAAAACAATAAAGACACGTGCTGCTGTAAAATGATTGACATATTAACTAGCACTGCAACGATTGGTTGTTTAATCAATAAGCTGATTGAAAGAAAATTAGTTGCCAACTATTTTGATAACCACTTAATGGTTTTAGTCATTTCTCAATCTAAAATGTGAAACATTTGCAGTTTTGGACGGTTGGTTGGACAAAAGAAGCAATCTGAGGACGTCACTTTGGGCTCTGGGAAATTGTGATGAGCATTTTTCACAATTTTTGGACATTTTACTGAGTAGACAATCAATTAATCGTGAAAATAATCGTCACATTAATCAATAATGAAAGAAGTCGCTTGCAGCCCTAATATTAACCTAATGGTATGGTAAACATGTTGGTAACAAACCTTTGCCTCTTTACACATTCAGCAGACATGAGGCAAATTTTTCATTCATTTGGAGTCTTGTTTGTTTCCACTTCTTGAATCTCTGTCCAGTATTCTCTCTCCTTTTAGGTCTGTTTTTGGTCTCCACCAACCCCTGACGGTTATATCTGCCACTCAAAAACTCCACTGTTTATCTGTCTGCTTTTATGGTGTTGGGCCGGTAGTGTACAGCAGCCTCCTACTGCTGCTGCTGGAAGTCATGCTGATGAAAGCAGTGAGAGTAAATCAACCAAATCAACACAACAGTTAAGTTGTGGGCTGTAATGGCAAAACAGTTTGCGAAAAGATGCTAAACTGCAGATTCAGGGGATGGTGCTCTCTGCGTTCATCACGACAAGTGACCCTTTTCACATTATCCAGTCCTTTCATCCATTGTTAATATAGAAGTATTGATTGATAGAAGCAACTGACTGTGGGGAATAAAGTGACATCCTAAAATTGCTACTTGCGGCCCCAGTGGCCAAAATTGACAGTAAAGTTACAGTAGCCTGGCTTTAAAGTCATCAGGTTATGTATACGGGGATGCAACTTATCTTAATTTGTTGTAAGATGCCCCACTGAGCTTCAAGATCAAATGACCCAAAATAATGATTTAAGGCCACTGAAATGTGGAAAAACGGGGGCGTCTGTTTGTCAGGGTCAGTGAGAGAAAATCCATTTGACTGGCATCTAGCAATAACAAACAAGCTGGACAGTGACATGTGTGTCCATCCATACAATGTCCTGTCACGGAAGTATAAACACTAGTAAGGGGTGGGGGGGGAGTACCAGTGACGCCAGTCCAACCCTCCCAGGAACATCCCAGTCAGGAAGCAGCATCGCAGCAGACAGGGGAATAACAGGAAAGAGGGTACCTGACTGATGCTCCAATGGAAACGACCTTGTATGGGCCGACCAATATAGCCAGGGTTCAAAGACTTAAGAGTAGGCCCCCAGCGAGGAGATGGATTGAGAAAACAACCCCCCTAAATCCCTCGCATGCGAAGAGTCTTCTCATGGCAAACCCCACTAATTGTTGGTTTGCTCTGAGTGTGTTGAGAATATAAACAGCTGCTCCTTAATGAAATGCTGTGAGAATGGCAGTCTGCGCAGCTTAGTTAAGAGGCGATAATAAGCTTTGAAAAATATCCAGTTCAGAACGTGTTATTATGGCTGTGGAAACACTTGCTTTCTAAATCACTCTTAACTGAAGCCAGCCACGAAACTGTGGAACATCCAGCAGAAGTGGAATATTTGGCTCTAATCCGCTCTCTTTTCCTACACTACTTTTTCTCACACCAGCTTGCTCATCCTTGTTAGCTTCAGGCTCACATTTCCCTTTGTTTTCCCCCCTTATTTAACCGCTCCCCTTGAAGACCTGAAAGAATTCCAAGCTCATGGTTAGTGATGGGTTAATGCCAAGGCCGGGCATCAAGGGAAGGTCACTCGTGTTCAGCCCCTCCCCCATCTCTGCCTCCAACAATGGCAGTGCCAGTGGGGACTAATCCTTCAGGATAATTGCATCGCTGCTGTCCACTCTTTTAAATATAACCTCCCCTAATTAAGGCTGACAGTGGGGGGTGGTGGGGCAGACAAGGATTCAACAGGTCGCCTTGTTTTGAAGACACAGGACAAGAAGAGGTGGGGTCTGGGCATTAAAACCAGCCCGTTCCCTCAAGTCAGTTCACCTCCCCCTCTTCTCTTACTCCAAACAAGTGGCCCCCCAGCCTCAGGGGTTTGGATTGTTTTTGTGAGCTAGCTAATTGCAGGGATTTAAACATGGTTCATCTTGGATTAAACTGAATGGCAAAACAACAGAGAGTAGTGGGCTGAGTGTTTGTGGTCAGCACAACAGACTCGAACAGGACATTAGGCTATAAATCGCACTAAGCAACTTAGCTCTTACAATGCACACACACACACACCAAACTGCAGCTAGTGGTTACTTTCATTTTTCAATTTATGTGATAATTACTTTATTGATTAAGCGTTTATTTGGTTGCCTGGATCATCATCACATCATCAGATATCTTGTTTTGTCTGAGCAATAGTCCACAACCCCAAAATATTCAGTTTACAATGATATAAAACGGACAAAAACAGCAAATCCTCCATCTGAGAATCTGCAACCAGAGAATGGTTTGCTTGCTCCAGCAATTGAGTATTGCATCTCCATAAAGCTGGCGGACCCGTGAGAGACGGATTGTAAAAAAAAGAATGATCAGAAGCCGAGATATCCCGACTTATCCCAAACTCTAAAAACACTGTATCCTACATTTCCCATAATTCAACTACATAGTGTCTCTTCATTTGATCCTCCCTTCCTGGCACACCACACCCCCAGTTTGTGACACAAGTGGGACTACAATCATCATTTCTTTTTATTTATTTTCATTATTATTATAACTTCCCAGCGCCCGGAGTGATGCCCTTGAATTGCTTGTTTTATCCAACCAACAGTCCAAAAACAAAAGATATTTAGTTTACTATCATACAGGATAAACACAAGCAGCAAGTCCTCATATTTGAGAGGCTGGAACCAGCCAATATTTGGAAAAGGACCATACAGTAAACACATTTAATTTGACTAATTGTCATTCAATTAACTATGTCGATTAATCAACTAATTGTTGTAGCTTTAAACAAAGACTTTCTGTTATAAATGTAAAGTTTGCGAGGGGTTAAAGGGTTATCTACAGGGTCATTATGACATCATCAGGGGTATTTTCTTCGTACGTGATAAAGCTTCTAAAGAGCCACAGAAGACATTACACAACAGGTTTCTTAGGGCTCTTTCACACCTAACCTGTTTGGTTTGGTTAAAACGAACGTAGGTCTATTTGCCCAGTTAGTGCGGCTCATTGGGCTGGTGTGAAAGTTGTCAATCCAACCCTGGTGCGGACCAAACAACCAGGCCGAGAGCGGTTGAAAAGGGTGGTCTCGGTCCGCTCCCAAACATACCCTGGAGGGGTTAATTTATGGTGTAAAAGCAAACGAACCAACCACAAGATTTAATGATAGCAGATGTATAAGACATATATTTATCCAAGGCATTTGATAATCATGTTTATACATATGCATGTCAGCGTGGGTATTTTCCATGATTAATAGGTCAAAAGCTATTAAAATGATCCATTAAAAGTGTGTGGTGATGATCTCACAGATATAAGTCTGAATCATTACTGTACAAGGCGCCTCCTTTTTGTTCAGTGTTTACCTCTTAGTCATTATTCATGCGGTCAGCTTGCAGTCTAATAATATTAATGATGCTTATAATCGGTTACCCTATTCCTTCATGAGCTCTTTATGTGCCAACAAACATAAATATACACATCAGAAGCATTAAAGTGCTGAATAAACTCAGTTACTTGAGTTGGATTTCCCCATGTGAGGGATGATGCAGGATGACAATTTGTCTAAACTGATCTTTGTTGCACTGGTACTCTGACCAACCTGCACCGACCCGCCCCCCACATCTGGTTTTACTTGGAATTGAACAGGCTGAAATGAATGCTGTATTATAAATGTGTGCACAGTGATTTTGTTTGTGTGTTGGTTGTGTTTCCCATTCTGCTGCTGGTCTGAAACCCAAGTGAACTCCCTCATTTAACCTCTCTTCACCTCAGGGTCAAAGTCCAAATGAAGTACTTAATCCAGCACGAGAGTTCGGCACAGACATAAATAAGAAAAAAAAAAAAGCGACGTTAGCTCACTGAATTTGAGTTTGAGTTACATCGGGATCAGACGGAAATCTTTGCTCGTTCTGGGAAGAAAAGAGATCAGTTTCAGTGTGAGTTAACATGAGTCAGCCGTGATGTGCTTGCGGGGGTGAGATTGAGAAGGTGGGCGGGGTTGGTTTTTCTGTCTGTGTGTTGAGGGTATGTTTGTGTTCGTCGGTGTGTCCTCCCAGTAGACTGCTGTAGTAAACAGAGTGAGCATTACAGCTCCGACGCGTTCTTTCGATCCAACCAAGTCTGTCAGATTAACTCTGTCCGGTGTTTTCACCCTGAAGATTGGGATTATTTTTAACTCACTGACACACACACTCATCTGAGGGACTACAGAGCAAGATCAATTTGGTTTGGGACTAAAACTTTCACCACCTGCTGTTTATTGGACCTTGGAGAGATCGATTGGTTCTTCCACTGAAACTCAAAGGGGTTTCCTTTCCTGGGAAGTGGAATTTTTCTATGGTGGGTAAATTATCAAACTTTGTCTTGGATTCTAGTGTGACAACAATGTTTTTAACAATTATATGATCTGCTGAGAGTGTTTGCCCCTAAAAACACTCCTTAGCATTGTGTTGATGGCAGTCTTCTATTGCTGATTATTTTCTCAATTAATCAATCAATCATTACGTCTATAAAACATCAGAAAACGGTGAAGAATGCCTCAAGGTGACATCATCAAATGCCTTGTTTGTGAAACCAGCAGCCAAGATATTGGCTTGATTATATTGTAAGATAGGGCTGTGTGATATGGCTAAAATCTCATATCCAGATAACGATACATATCACAATATATAACATTTTCTGTAAATTAAACTATTATGGATGACTTTTCATACCCACAGCAGGTCCCTGCGACAGGACTAACCCCTCTTGAACAGGGGTGTAAGAAAATATCGTAGTATACTGTATCGATTTTTAATTGTTTACATGCAAAGATTCATGGTACTGGTTCAGTTTAGGAAGTGTGATAAATACAAATGCAGAGCCCAACATTATGATCGCATAAAACACTTTTTTTTCACTCAGATTGTGTGGTGGTATGTTTTAGAGGTCGACCAAGCGATAAATTAATGATAGTTCGTAGCAGGAAAAAGTCGATAGCAGATTGATTGGCCGATGTCACCCCATCACCCCCGCCTGACACTGTTGGAAATGAACAATGTTTAACTTTATTAGAAAATTAAAAAATAATCTTGGACTGAACATCTAAGTCAAAGTAATAAATACTTAATATATGTATCTGTAAAATATCTTTGTGGGAGCAATTTTTATTGTTTGAACTTTTATTTTTTCTTTAGAGTCAGTTATTTCAGTTGAGAAGTTGACTGGTGGAAGCTGCGCAGCCATTGGCCATTATCGGAACCAAATTCTGCTGATACCAATAGTTTGTAAAACGTACTATCGGGGCTAATTAATTGGCCAAACCGATTAATCGGTCTACCTCCAGTGCATTCTTTATACAAGGACAGTTTTTCTAAATTACTTCGGGAAACTTTCAAAATATGGAATTGTAACTCTGTATTGCAATATTTATCATATGACCAGATTCTTGCTACTACTTTAAAGTACGAGCTCCTTGTTTTGGCTGGTCGGAGTCCTTCTCCTTTTCGGAATTACCCCGTTGTGTGTTGACTTTACTCAATGGTTGTTTATGTTGCCTTCATTCAAATCTCCTCCCTGGATCCGTGCCATGAACGCAAAGTAAATTCTGAAAAACTACGAAACGATAAGACGTTTTTCTATCGTCACACAATGTATGTTGCGCTATTGCGCAACCCTAGCAGCAAATTCTACCATTTGAGAACTATCCAATGAGGTGATTGATTAATTGATTAATCGGCTAATTGTTGCTGCTCTAAGCAAAACATATGACATTTACTTTACTTTTTTTTTTGACATACCCTTTTTTTCTGTGAAGCTGTAAATGTAGCATCACATCTTCGCAGATCAGCACTTTTTAAGTCTGTTTTTCCTCCCATGTCTGCACATTGCACATCTGCTTCTTATATCATCAGACCATGTACCCCCTGGCACCCACCAGCCTGCTCTCTTTTCTTTTACACCATATTGGAAGGGGTTTCCAAATAATCCATTTCCATGTCATATTTGGAGCAGCTTGTGTCCGAATCACAGTTCTAATTTAATGTAAAATACCCTGTTCTTTTTTTTTTTTTCTCCTCACTTCCTCCTTTTTTGGTCTTGTTCAACGCCCTCCTGTCTATCTCTCTTTCTTCTCCTGCCCTGAAGCTATGGATAGGAAGGCTGGTTGCGTCATAGTCCAGCCAACATTGCCTGAGACAGCAGTCAGTACACTTGACTTTGTTAGAGCAGAGAGAGACCAGCTGCTGGTGAGTGGTGCTTTTCTCCTGTACTCGTATTGATCATCCTGAACTGAATAGTATCGAGCTTGACTGTGTTTATGTCCTCACTTATAAGAGGATTTATTGGTGTTTCTCTCCTTAAGATGCAGCCCGAGTGTGTTGTTTTTCTCAGCGATGACCCTGTGACAGTAGCATGTGTCATGTAAATATTTGACTGTGCTGCTGGCGTTGGGGTCAGATGCATTTCAGCTCTAAAAAACAGTTAAAGAACATTGTAATATGTTCACTTTTTGCTTTAAAATTCATCCAAATATAACCTATAAAGAAATAAAGGAAGAATTTTCTGTTGCCAGGAATTGTTTATGATTGGATTCTCACTGGATTATGCTGAAAAAAGGTTGTCCAATAGGAAAATGATGAGAATATTTTTTCTTGGGGTTTGCCCAATTTTCCTGTACATGTTGAAACATACCTTTCACTGGAATGCATAGTCCGTTTCAGAAAGAAAGGAGTTGCATGCATGTTTGTTCCTGAGTTTGTTATTTTCTGGGGCAAATGCTCACACGTGGGGTGCCTCTGTGCTGTCAGATGGACCTTTGGGCAGTGTTCATCTGTAGATTATTTGCATTGATCTCTGCTGTGTGTGATAGCGGCAGGGGATAAAAGATAACGGAGATGTGACAGATGCTGTTTATGCTCCATTAGGACTGTCATTCACCAGAGAGTTGAATATTTGGAGTCAACACACCTGTAATTTGCATATTTCTTACCACAAGAGAAGTGACCCATTTTGACTTTGGGGTCATGAACGTCGGCTGTGTTGCAGAATGAATATGTGATGCCATTTCTTCTAAACGTCCATTGTGTGTAATCTGGGAAAAAACCACTCCTTTTCCATCATGTGTCACTGCGCAGAGGAGGATGACATTATGAAATCCTGTGTACAGAAACACAGTTTGTAATCTGGCATCCAAATACCACCAAACAAGAAAATGAGTCACACATACTGATTCTGACTATTAAATGGGCAACATATTCTGGATATGATACGTTCTTTTGGGGGTTATTTCATTTCAGAATTCCAGTTTATCACAATTTAGATTTTATTTTCAGCTTTGCTCATCTTTTTTTGGAGGGAACATTAATTTTTTACAGGCCAAACTAAGATCTGGGAAAGTTGTGACAGAAAAAGAATCCTTGCTAAAGCTGTGTTTTCACCGTGGGCCAGAGCTCGGCTCGACTCGGCTCCACTCAATTTTGGTACCAGGTACTTTTCTCAATTTTCCACTGCAGCCGGTAACTCCTCAACATAGGCGTTTTTTTTAGGTGATCGTCATTGAAGATGCCGTGACGTCATCTTCAATGTGACACAAACACACAGGAACAATAGAGGATGTCCTTTCCTTTTGAGATCTGTTCATCTGCAAACAAACAGAAAAAAAGGCTGCACATCATCGATTGACCACAAAAAAATCTGGCTTGAGTGAATAAAAAAGATTGCGGTCGCATTTTACGTTTGATGTGGATGATGTCCAGGGCGGGCGAGTGACGATTCTCTTCGGCCGATCAGTGGTCTGCTGGGTTTTCACTCTTAACGTTTAGTATCAGCTCAGCTCACTTACCACACCTACAGTAGTCAGCCAAGCACCATTTCATTAACTGACTGGAGTTACAGGTTCTGTTCAGGACCAGCTCATCAACTGTGTGGGAGACCAGATGTTTCTATATCAGTTTAGCTGCTCTGCGCTGCTCTTTTTTTTTTTTGGTTTGAGGAAGTTTACACTCAAGCAACTCCAGCCAAACTCGTTATCCGAGATGGCTTTACAGTACATTTACAGTACTCATCCGTTAGTCCTCACCCTCAAATACTGTTCCCCTTGTATGAGTCAAATATACTATTTGAAAATCCAATCAATAAAGTATAAATCTAATTTCTTTGTTGCTCATCCAGGTATAGTTTTCCACAGTTAGCATCCAAACAGGTTATGTTAGAACGTAGTAATGACTCACTTTTTTATTTATATCACTGTAGTCCTTTACGAGGGCTAACATGCTTTACAGTGCAATACGAACACAGTGCTGCTTCATATTTATTATGGCTTCAACAAGGATCATTAACTGGCTAAGATGCTGTCTTTCATTGTTAGTTGGAGTTAGCTGGAAACATTAAAAAGTCAGCTACAGACTGTGTTTTAGGCCAACTCACTGAGTTAGCATTAATGAGCTAGCTAGAAACACCAGCTAAAATCTGCTAGTCGTCATTTCAGCTGACAAAATTAAATACTAGAAATAAAGAGCCTGCTTTTGTTTACTTTAGTTGGAATTAAACATCCTATTGTTTCATAAAATGACAACTTATTTTAAGTGGTCGATCTTTCACAGTTACATGTGCCGACGTAGCAACAGTAAACCGTTTTGTAGCTACGATGCCGTATCCCCAGGTCTAAGCAATAGGAGTTGTAAAGTAAGCAGAAATGATCCTTTGAAGTATCAGCTACATGTTTAAATGTACAGATTCACTTATGGGGATCATTATGTGCACCTGCTTTCATTGTCTTATTTTTACTTGCTGTTATTAGCTTTGAATGAAAACACCCCTCCCCATCCTACATTTGATCTCTGTTAGTGAATGAATCACTTGCGGGCCCTTTGATGAACATACTTAATATGTGTTTGGGTAACACACACAGACACACACACACACACACACACACACACACACACACACACACACACACACACACACACACACACACA